>CAUYQU010065782.1:0-17935 GCA_963574635.1 Cheracebus regulus | reverse complement strand
TCCTTCCTTCTTTCCTTCCTTCCCTCCCTCCCTCTCACCCTTCCTTCCTTCTTTCTTTCCTTCCTTCCTTCCTCCCTCCCTCTCACCTTTCCTTCCTTCCTTCCTTCCTCCCTCACTCTGTCCCTCCCTCCCTCTCCTCTGTGTTTCATACCATTATCAATCTTTTAGAATTTCATATTCTACAACTAATCAGGCTCTGAAATACTTGGCTTATTTTCCCAGTTGTAAAGAAGACAGTCTTTGAAGGCACCAGCAGCGTACTCTTGGAACTTCAGAGCCTGTTTTGTGGAAGCCTGCTATGGTTTGAATGAGGGTGTCACCTTCACAATTCATATTGAAACTTAATCCCCAATGGGACAGCATTAAGAGGTGTGGCCTTTGGGAACACTCCAGTCTTATAAATGAGATTAACACCCTTACAAAAGGGCTTGAGGTTAAATGGAGTGCTCTCTTGCTCTTCTGCTTTTTCCACCATGTGAGGATACAGTGTTCCTCCCCTCCAGAGCAGACAGCAACAAGGGTGCCAACTTAGAAGCAGAGTACAGCCCTCACCAGATACCGATCCTTCAGTGCTTTGATTCTGAACTTCCCAGCCTCCAGAACTGTGAGAAATAAAGTTCTGTTCTTTATAAATCACCTAGTCTGTGGTATTCTGTTACAGCAGCACAAATGAATGAAGATAAAGCCTATGGCATATGAGAAAGCTTGCCAAGACCTTTGTCTAAACTAATGAAAACTACTGATTTTTTCCTCATATCCAAAATAGTAAGTTTTTGTTCCGTTTCTTCACATAGTTCATGTTCTTTTCATTTAAAAAGTTATTTTTTCAAGCGCCTTCCACTACTGTCACTAGTGATAGAGAGGGAAATGTATCACATGGGAAATAAAAGCTAACCCTGAATTGCAAACAGCTATTTGGGAGAATTTGGGAATTTGCAAAACACAAAATGGACAACAATTTTGGACTAATTTCTTTTATCTTTCTTAAGGTAGGAACCTCCTTCAAAAGTGAACATTTCTCTGGATTCTTGAGACAACTGCATTAAATTAATGCTTTTTCATATTCCATCCTTCCTTCATTAAAAAAATACTTAACAGCCACTATGTGTCAAGTATCTTGTTGGGTACTAGAGATATAATAGCAATTAAAAAGAAGGCCACCAGCTGGACACAGTGGCTCATGCCTATAAATCTCAGTATTTTGAGAGGCTGAGGAGTGAGAATCACTTGGACATAGGAGTTCATGGTTACAGTGAGCTGTGATCAAGCCACTGCACTCCAGTTTGTGTGACAGAGCAAAACCTGTCTCTAAAAAAATTTAAAAAGGTACACCATCATTACCTTCAGTTGAACTTAGAGTCAGTTTATGGTAGAATGCAGAGATGGCCCCATACTTCACCTATCCCTGTAAATGTGTCCTTTGCCTGCAACTTTGTAGTGCCCTCCCTCTCTGACTCTGGACTTGTCCATGTGACTAACTTTTGTCAACAGAATAAGATAGAATTCATGGTATGCCTGTGCCTCCTCCAGGAGCCTTTCAAGTTTCCTCTTACACATCTGCCACTAACATGAGTGCATGCCCGAGATAGCCTTCTGGAGGATGACAGACATGTGCAGCAGTTGCTCCAGTTACCCAAACCAAGGTCTGGCTAGATCAGCCATGAAGCCAGCTTATCCCCAGATATATGAGTGAGTCCAGCCTTTACAGTTGCCCTGCCGACCTGCAACTGACCCCAAATACATGAGCAAACACTTATGCTGAATGTCACTGATATTTTGTAGTTTTTTAAAATTACACAACATTATTGTGGCAACAGATGACTGGCCCATTGCTTAATCATAACAAAAAAATTTAAAAAATAAAGCACATGCACACACAAAAAAAACTGGCCGGATGTGGTGGCTCACGCCTGTAATCCCAGCACTTTGGGAAGCCGAGGTGGGCAGATCACCTGAGGTCAGGAGTTCAAGACCAGCCTGGGCAACATGGTTAAACCCCATCTCTACTAAAAATACAAAAATTAGCTGGGCATGGTGGCACACGCCTGTGGTCCCAGCTACTCTGGAGACTGAGGCAGGAGAATCACTTGAACCTGGGAGGCAAAGGTTGCAGTGAGCCAAGATCACACCACTTCATTCCAATCTGGGCAACAGAGTGAACTCTGTCAAAAAAAAAAAACAAAAAAACCAAAGCAAACAAAAAGCCTATAAAACTGCAATGTGTTCTCTGGATGACAGGGAATACAGAAATATGAACGCATATAAGAGACAGAGTTGACCTAGACTGGTGGGGAGGGAGGTTAAGGAACATTTCTTTAAGGAAGAGATGTCTGAGCTAAGATCTGGAAGATACACAGAAGAACCAGGTGAAGGGTAGAGGAAAGAGGTGTTCAAGTCACAGCAACTTCAAGTACAAAGGTCCTGTAGGGAAGGAGTACAGATGCTGAGTTACCTATAAGGTCAATGCAGCTGGAGAATGGAGATCAAGAGGATGCAAAGAGAGGAGGCTGGAATGATAGGCAGCGATTGGAACAAATGAAATGCTTTGTAGATGATGTGAAGGGTTTAAGGCTTGATCTAAAGAACGGTGAGAACCACTGAATGGTTTTAAAATACATACAAGTTGTTTTTCTCACATGCTTACTTTGCTGTGAAATGAGTAGAGAGTTTCTCATTGGAGAAATTTGACCACGAATTTCACAATCTAGTTCTGGAAAAAAGGTATTTATTTATTCATCCATTTAGTCAATGAACATTTATTGAGAGATTCCAATTGGGAATAAATAAATGATTCAGAGATTAAATGAATGAGCCTGTGTCAAGCAATCTGATTGGCACTGGAGAGTGTCAAAGACAAGATTCCTGCTCTTGATAAGCTCACAGTCTAGTGGAGAAGATTGACACACACAAAAGAGACTTCCTTGTTAACCCAGAGAAAGATGAGGAATGTGCTTTAAAAATGTAGAGAAAGAACATCTTGTTCTGTGAGGGTCAAACTGCACTCATTGAGAGCAAAATGAGCTTCAGGAAATTATGGCTCCTATTCTGGGCTGAGAGTTCCTGCCATATCTGATAGTGGTGGTTGAGGAGAGAGGAGGGTTGGAGTTATGCTGGCAATGGGGAGCAAACAAGGAAAAGAGATCTGGGGCACGTTCTACTCTGGAAGTCCATCTCCTAATCCAGGAGTCACAGATCAGTATTAGCCTTCAGCTATTTTCTTGGGTTCCTATTTACTAGGGATGTTCTTTGTGCATCATCTGGTGGAAGACTTCAGAGTCTGGAAAGATATTTATAATTCTAAATAGATATTTCATATTCACTCAAAGCTCCCAGAGATACCTGTATAATAATCTGCCATTTTCTTTTTCTTTTCTTTTCTTTTTCTTTTTCTTTTTTTTTTTTTTTTTTTAGACAGGGTCTTGCTCTGTTGCCCAGGCTGGAGTGCAGTGGTGCAATCACATTGCAGTCACTGCAGCCTTGGCCTCCTGGGTTCAAGTGATCCTCCTGCCTCAGCCTCTCAAGTATCTGGAACCACAGGTGCAGGCCACCATGCCTGGCTAATTGTTTCTATTTTTTGCAGAGACATGATCTCACTTATGTTGCCCAGGCTGGTCTTGAACTCCTAGGCTTAAGCAATCCTCTGGCCTCAGCCTCCCAAAGTGCTGGGATTACTTTGGTGTGAGCCATTGCACTTGGCAGGTATCTATAATTCAAAACATATATTCCAGATTCTCTCAAAGCTCCCAAGGAGGTCTGTATAAAAATCTGGCATTTTCTAGGCAAAATGATAGAATATAATTTAAAAATCATGGGGCTTCATTTTTCCTTTAATTGGCCTTTTAAAATGATAGAATAGGCGAATAAGAGCTCATTTTTCTAATTACAGTTTGGATGGATTTGGGAGTTAAGGTTGGATGACTGTATCTTTCAGTTTTAAAGATTTTTATGGGAACTCCATTTCCCTGCAGGTCTTGAGTTGTTCAAAAATTAGAAAAGGGCATGTAAATACTGTTAGTGCCAGCAGCTTCACCTGAAAGAAATGTTTTTGCTCAACTCCACACAGCATGCAGCCAGATATTCTGGGTATTGCTGAGAGCTCATGGTGACATGGACTAAGAAAGAGTTTCAGCAGAACCCTGAACTCTCCACCTTTGACTCCACTAGGTCTTTTTTTTTTTTTTCTTTGAGATGGAGTCTTGTTCTATTACCCAGGCTGGAGTGCAGTAGCACAATCTTGGCTCACTGTAACCTCTGGCTCCCAAGTTCAAGCAATTCTCCTGCCTCAGCTTTCCGAATGGCTGGGACTGCAGATGCATTCCACTACGCCCAGCTAATTTTTGTATTTTTAGTAGACACAGGATTTCACCATGTTGGCCAGACTGGTCTTGAACTCCTGACCTCAGGTGACTCACCTACCTCAGCCTCCCGAGTGCTGGGATTACAGGCATGAGCCACTGCACCCAGCCTCCATTGGGTCATAACGTTCACTTTGGGAAGTCAGTTCAAAAGTTCAGCAAGATGGGTCTTAGTGCTCTTCCAATAGTTTTGCTCATTATCCTGGATTCTGGCCTTTGATTCTCATCTTCTCTTGATTTGTAGAGTTAATCTGCCAACAAGTTTTACTCTCCATCAGTAAATAAGAAACTGTTTTATGATGAAATACATTATAAACTCTATTCAGTATTCACGTTCTCTGCAAATAAAGTTTGTAATCCTTACTATTGGCTGAGGTGCTTTTAAGGTAAAGATTAGAAGATGTTAAATATAAATCCCAAATTTATCTCTGGTGCTCAATTCCTTTTATACCTTCATGGCTGCTAGGAAATCTCCAAATTCCTAACAGTATCTATGGCAGTGAGCTTTCCTTCCCAAAGGTATTGCCTGTTTTATTATTAGAACTTGAATATTCTTTATGTACTGAATACAGTTATGTATCTAGTGGGTGCTCAATAAATTATAGGTATTAAACCATATGAAATTGCTGCTTTTAACAGAACAAAAATAGAAAATATTGACAATTTTAAATACTTCAACTTAATACTAGTTCTGCTGCATACAGCCAATGTAGAAAGTCAAGTCTGAATTACGTTCAGTAATTTCAGCAGCAACCAGAAGGGTCAAATGCTCTTCATATGCTCCTTCTGAAAAAAAAAAAAAATGACAGCAGACCAGATGCGGTGGCTCACACCTGTAATCTCAGCACTTCAGGAGTCTGAGGGAGGAGGATTTCTTGAGCCCAGGAGTTCAAGACCAGCCTGGGCAAGATGGCAAAATCCTATCTCTACCAAAAAAAAAAAAAATTAACTGGGCATGGTGGTGCACATCTGTAGCCCTAGATACTTAAAAGGCTGAGGTGGGAGGGTCACCTGAGCCTCAAGAGGTCGAGGCTGTGGTAAGCCATGATCACATCACTGCGCTCCAGCCTGGGCAACAGAGTGACACCCTGTCTCCAAACAAAGAGAGCAGATGATTGGAATGATTGAGTCATTTCTTCTTTAGAAGTGCCCAGAACCAATGGGTACAAAGGAGACCTTCAAGAGATATATGTTTTATTAAGTAGGTAAATCTACTTATCATAAGTCATATTCACAACTGAAAGGCTGTAAAGGCCATAATTTGATAATATTGCTTAAGATTCTTTGCACTAACTGAATTAAAATACCAATAACAAATACCAAGAAAAAGAAGAGAAATAAGTTTGCAGGCCTCATCTGCTAGCACAGCCAACTACCCATGTCTTGACGGAAATGAATTCTTGTAATGGTTGAATATTCTCCTAGAGCTCATTTATATTTCTGTCATGATCCAGTAAGTTCCAAGAGTGAGAGAAACTACATTTCACATAGCCCACATGAGCCCTGGCATATCTAATCTACAATCTCTACTTTTAATTTATATCTGAAAAATGAATGAATGAAGATCTACAGGGATATAAAAGCCAGGGTCACATAAACACAATGCGTAATGCTATTACACCTGATGCCCAGCTCTGAACAAATAAACTCTATTACATATGCTAGCTTTGTATCAAAGAGAGTAAACCAAACTGCTCCCCGCCAGGAGACATACAAATCTATCAAATAATACAGCATTCAGCCCAACCCACTGACTTGATCATATATGTTTGTGTGTGTGTTTGTGTATTTAAAGCCAAATTTTAATTTTAATAGTATTCCTTTTTAATTTAAGCAAAGCAAAATGGAAGTGACAGTGAAACAGATGCAAAAGTATGGTGAAAAATATCTCCTTGGACAAAGCTATTTTAATGAAAGCAACACTCTACGCAGGCTTCCTGATTCCTTTTAGTTATTCAACCACCCAAATTAGATTCGCTTCACTGGCTGTCTTCATCAGATTGACAAAACTGGGGACTATCCTAAAGAAATAAAAGGTGAGGGTTTTCTTTAAAGCGGAATATTCGGTTTTGAACACAAACATGTAGATTAAGTGAAGGAACTTGATTAAACCCACAATTCAAAATAATGATGAACTGAATGTGGGAATTCAGCTGCCTGACACACTTTAGCATATGAATTAAATTTTCTGTTCCCTAACCCACTTAAAAAAACTATATTCAAACATCTCCTTTCAAGGAATTGGCCATATGTGAAATGAACAGACTCTTGGGTCGACATGGGGCTTGGCTTGCAATTTCTGAATTTGCTAGAAAAATGAGTTTATTGCATTATATTAAAATGGACACTGGTGGATTTATTTGCGTATAAGACACTATAATAGCCATGCCTATTTAACCAAATGTGCCATCACTAAAATACATACAGGTGTGCCAGCAGTTGTTCCTTGAGTTATAATACCACAAAGGGATGTTTATGGCCAGGTGCTGAAAAAGGTACTTCAAACAGTGAGGTGAGTACACATGATGATAGGGAAAGAACTCTCATGATGTATGACATGTATCTTCCTAAGCACATTCACAATTCTGAAGCAAAATGTTTTTCATAAAACCTTCGTTCCACAAATAGAATTTAAAAATGGCATTGTAGCATATGGCCATGTAAATTGTAAATGCTATCCACATGTCTTCAGCAACGCCAGTGTGGATGGACTAATGAAGATGCAAATGGAAAAAGGTATACTACTGAGTTGGCTACCTCAGAACACCCAGATGGCCCAGAAATTCCAGACCATTTTGTGAATACAGAAAGGAAAAATGTGATCAGGATATAATTACAGCCTTCGTAATTACGGTCTTACAGATCTAAGATTTCACATAGTTTAAATATCACAAGATGTAGAGGGAGATGTAAATGCTTTATGAATCATATAAGAAGGGAAAAAGGAAGCAAATCAATTATAAAGAGGTGGAAGTTAGATAATTTCCAATTATTGATACTGCACTGTAGGGAGACGGATTGAGTTTTGTGGTGGAGATTAGATACAGCTGATTAAGTCCTGAAGCGTTTAGTTAGCTGGTGATGAGCTACAGTTTGAGTACATTTTGAGTTCATTTTTTAAAGCACTGTACTTTACACACATTGCATCATGGTTATTGCCATTTTGAGATTAAGACAACTAAAGCTCAGAGAGATGAAAAAATTTCCTCAAAGTCACCAAGTTAGTAAGTGCCCAAACAGCAATGTGAATTCCAAGTCTAACTAATTCCAAAGCCTACATAAGAGCTAACCAAGACAGCCTTTCATGTATCACCTTTACAACTTTTGCCAGACTATGTACCATCTGGGCTGTAATCTACTTAATATGATACTCTAAACTTATACATTTATACTTTAAAATGTTTATTTAAAATGGTACATATATACCACGGTATGCTATGTGGCCGTAAAAAAAAATGAGATCATGTACTTTGCAGGGTCATGATTGGAGGCCATTACCCTTAGCAAACTAACACCAGAACAGAAAACCAAATACTACATGTTCTCACTTATAAGTGGGAGCTAAATGATGAGCACACATGAATACTTAGAGGGGAAAAACACACACTGGGGCCTATGAGAGGGTGGAGGCTGGGAGGAGGGAGAGATCAGGAAAAACAACTAATGGGTACTAGGCTTAATACCTGATGAAATAATGTGTACAACAAACTCCCACTACACAAGTTTACCTATGTAACAAACCTGCATGTGTACCCCAGAACTTAAAATAAAAGTTTAAACAATGAAAAATGTATAATGGTATTTTTAACTATTTTTTATTTTTACTTTTGTGAGACAGGGTCTCATTCTGTTGCCAGGCTGGAGTGCAGTGGTGCGATCTCAGCTCACTGCAGCCTCCACCTCCTAGATTCAAGTGATTCTCCTACCTCAGCCTCACGACTGGCTGGAACTACAAGGCACACGCCACTACACCTAGCTAATTTTTTGTACATTTTGGAGAGACAGTTTTACCATGTTGCCAGGCTGGTCTCAAACGCCTGGGCTCAAGCAATCCACGCATCTCAGCCACTAAATGTGCTGAGACTACAGGTGTGAGCCTCTGTGCCAAGCCTTCTAATACTATTATTAATGAAAAATAGTTACCTGTCAGTGGCATAAGCAGAAGGCAACAATAAAAGTAAAAGTAAATTTAGTCTAGCTAAATACTGTTGCTTACCAAAGCTCTCATCCTGGGGCCTTCCTTTTCCTTGTAAAGAGGGCTCTGAGAACCAGGGAGGTTTTAAAGAACTTCTTGCACCCAAATGAGGCTTTTCTCTTGATGTAAACATAAGGCCTGAAAGATAACTAAAAAGGGAATTCTATTCTTGTCGTGTGATGCCATCCTATTTGATGCCATGTGGTGTGCCACCTGTATTCACTGTGCCTCCCACCTGTGGCATGTTGGCCTTGTTTTTGGGAAAGTATGTGCCCATTGGCTGAGCACTTTTTGTGAGTTGGATCAAGGGAAGATGGAAGGGAGTGATTGGATCTGATCATTTTTTTTCAAACCCAAATTCAACTTGAAGGAAACTAGATGCCTGTTTCCATATATGGCTCAATTAAATTTTATATATAACAAATCTGAGATCAAACTCAAAATTAAGCATAGAGCTAAAAATCTTACACAATATTGATGTCCAACAGCATTCAAACATGTTGGCTCTAGGAACTATTGAATATTGTTTGCCATGCTTCCTGGATAAACTATGGGATATTGGTGTGCAAGCCACGCCAGGCTTCTCCCTCTTGCTAAACTTTGCCTTGGAGAAGACAGGCTGGAAGTTCTTAGTGCCTTGCCTGCTCCTGGGCAAACCTCAATGGTTATATGAGGCCCCAAAGTTATTTCTTAGCATAATTTTATCCTGGGCTTCTCCTTCTATTTAAAAATACAGAACAACCTGGCACGGTGGCTCACATCTGTAATCCCAGCACTTTGGGAGGCTGAGGCAGGCAGATCATGAGGTTAGGAGTTCGGGACCAGCCAGGCCAATATGGTGAAACCCCATCTCAAAAAATTACAAAAAATTATCCAGGTGGGGTGGCACACACCTGTAGTCCAAGCTACTCAGGAGGCTGAGGCAGGAGAATTGTTTGAACCCTAGAGGCGGAGGTTGCAGTGACCAAGATCGTGCCACTGCACTCCAACCTGGGCGACAGAGTGAGACTCCATCTCAAAAAAAAAAAAAAAACACAGAACAACAGCATGGCTATTAGAGTACCAAGATCATCACCACAAAATACTAAAACCCAACTCCATGGTCAAACAGAATGATCAAAAGATATTTGTACATTCTTATTTCAAAGGTATTTTATTTCTTAATCTATCATTTGACTCACTAGTATGCTTAACAGTGTATATAAGCTTTTGCAAAAATTCAACCAGTATCTTGGCTTTTTTATGGCAAGTACTCTGTCTACCCAGAAAAAGCTACATTCATGCATTCAAATCTACTTTGTAGTACACACACACACACACACACACACACACACACACACACACTCTCATTAGTTGTTTGTTTTTAAATAACTGAATTTCAGCAGCAGAAAGGGTAAGGGATCCTAAGTGGTAAATATATAGAAACTGAAAGAAATACAAATTCAGATTCATGTCAGGAAACAGATTTTCAAATGGTGATAAAATTGTACACAAGACTGTTTAAGAAAAAGCACCAGAGTCGTTGGAAAAAAAACAAAACGGGCAGTTTAAATGTCATCCTGGGAGGAATCGCATATCAACTGGCAAAGCAGCTTAATAACCTACAGGCCCTCTACATGTTCTAAGTATTTAGACTTCTGAGAAAATACATGTTTATTTTACAATTAGGAAAGCATACTACTTGCCTCTTAAAATTTTCAGGAACCAGCAACCGGTTTAATTATTAGCAGAGTTCCTTGGCCAAATTATTGCTTCCAAAAAAAGGTGATATCTTCACATAGTACACATTCCTTTTTGCAATCCTAAGGCCTGGCACAATGACTGGCACACAAACATTGCTCAACGAAAACCCATGATGGGTACATTAGTATATAGGTGAGATCTTGCTGTTAAATACAATATAATTTGGCCAGATTTTGGAAATGTGAAGAGAGAGTTGATGTGAATGCCAATTGTTCCACCTTTCTCTAGCTAAGTATCAATGTAACACTCATGATCCTTTTTCAAATATTTCAAATAGCATATCCTACACTTTCTTAGTTGACACAATTATAGAGATAGTTTTAGAAAATATGCTCTAATTTTCTAAAGGTACATTTTTATGTAAAAGAAAAGCATAGGCATGAAACAATATTCCACCACACACTTGTGGTTCAGTAATCATTTTGCTGTTTTAGTGAAATATCCTCAGAGCAACTGAAACTGCTAAATATAAAGGAATGAAAACAGAAACAAAGATGATAAGCAATTTCTATTTTTACTGAAATCTGAAAATATAGAATCTCTATTTTTAATGTGAAGTCTAGAAATGAAATCAAAATATATCTTTTCTATAGCTGAGTCTAAAAACCAAGTTTCTTTGTAAAATAAATAGGAAAACTTTTTTTTAATAGGGGAAAGTATTATTCTCCAGGTCATACCATGTTAATACATCAGACCCCAATTTTTATATCTTGGTTTCTGGAACGTAAGGCAACTGGTTCTCTGTTGGTTACTAATTTGAGGGAGGAAAGCTGTCAGGAGGGAGGAAACTGTAAGTCAGAGCTCGGCCTTCTGGATTTGAGAGGAACTGCATACACCAGGCAAGTGTGGAGGCCACATTCAGAAACTCCCGATGGTGATGGTCTGTAGTTAAAAAAGTCTTCTCAATTAGAGAATTGAGAGATAGCTTCTCAATTGGAAACACCTCAGTTCTAAGAAGATGCTGTCTTTTATTCCTGAACTTGACTCCATGAAAGCAAATGCTCCCTATTTCTCCAGTTCAAAAGACTTCATCAAATGCAAAACCTGGGTTAATTAAGCACCAGAGAGCAATGCTTCTCAAACTTTCAGAGTGCATACAAATCTCAGAGAGCTGGTTAAAATGCAGATTTTGATTCACTTGGTTGTGGGGGATGCCCACAGTTTGTACTTCTGATAAGCTTCCAGGTGATGTGTATGCTACTGATTTGTGGACCACACTTAGTACAAGAACATAGAGAATACACACCTGTGGCCTCCTTGACTTTACCATCTGGTGGGGAAACTCTATAAGTAAATATGTAACTATTACAGCTTGACTTCACACTGTTCCCACCTACTGATTATCTAATATGGTTGTACCATAATTTTTCTTTTTTTGGAAATGGAGTCTCTCTCTGTCACCCAGGATGGAGTGCAGTGGCATGATCATGGCTCACTGCAATCTCCACCTGCTGAGTTCAAGCGATTCTCCTGCCTCAGCTTCCTGAATAGCTTGGACTACAGGTGTGTGCTACCACGTCCAGCTAATTTTTTGTATTTTTAGTAGAGATGGGGGTCTCATTGTGTTAGCCAGGATGGTCTCGATCTCCTGACCTCATAATCTGCCCCCTTGGCCTCCCAAAGTGCTGGGATTACAGGCATGAGTTACTGCACCCAGTCTGTACTACAATTTTATTTTATTTCTGCTTGAAAATTTCTTTTCATGAATATGTTGAAACATAATGGTATAAAATTATACAAAAAAAAGACATCTGTTATGAAGTTTTACTTTAAAAAAGAAATCAATTATGAGAAAACAAAAATTACACGTTACAATTTTTTGACTGAAATAAATGAAAGTGTTTCATTAAAGAGGAAATCAACTCCCCCTATGAACATCCAATTATTCAATTAAAGATTCTTGGGTAAAGTCAACATCAACCAGAAATGTTGACTTTATACCTATTTCTACCTCCTGTTTTAAACAATCAAGTGTCAAAAGATAAGAGTTCCCTACTCATTCCATAAATATTTACTGAGCATCAACTATACGTTAGGCACTGGGCTGGGTACAGAGGTAGACAGTTAATGAATGAGAGGAGCCAAACAAGAAACAAGTAAGCAATGAATTGGTAATAGTTAGAAAACTAAGTGATAGAAGATGAAGAACCAGCCTCCAAGATAGCCCACAATGATCCTCATCTCCCGGTATTCATTTTCTTGTACAGACTTCTTCCAAGCTAACTAGGATAGACCTGTGTAACCGATAGGATACTGCGGAAATGACAGTGCATGACTTCTGAGTCTAGGTCATAAAAGACACTGCAGCTCCGTCTTGCTCTCTTGGCTCTTTTGCTCTGAGGGGAAGCCAGCTGGCCTGTCATGACGGTACTCATGCAGCCTCACGGAGCGATCCACATCATGAGGAACTAACCAAGCACCGATTTGCCAGGTTTTTGAGTGGGCCAATTTGGTGGCATATTCTCTAGCCTTGGTTATGCCTTCAGAGATGACTATAGCCCTGGCTGATGACTCAACTGCAACCTCATGAGAGACCTTGAGCCAGGACCACCAAGCCAAGCCACTCCTGATTTCTGATCCACAGACTGTGTGAAACAATAAATGATTATTGTTTAAAGCCACTAAGGTTTGGGGTAGTTTGCTGTGCTTCAATAATAGAGAACTAATACAGAAGAGAGGTGGGTGAGAAGGTGAGAACACACCTCCTTAAACAGGTGGTCAGAAAAGGCTTCTTTGAGAAGGAGACATTTAAGCTGAGAATGGATAAAATGGAGCCAGCTCTGGAGTAGAAAGAACTGCCTCAGCCTCCCACGTAGCTGGGATTATAGGCATGTGCCACCACACCCAGCTATTTCTCTCTCTCTCTTTTTTTTTTTTTTTCAGTAGAGATGGGATTTCTCTATGTTGGTCAGACTGGTCTCGAACTCCTGACCTCAGGTGATCTGCCCGCCTTGACCTCCCAAAGTGCTGGGATTACAGGTGTGAGCCACCACACCCGGCCACCCAGCTAATTTTTTAAAAAATTCTCCGTAAAGACAGGGTCTCATTGTTTTGCCCAGGCTGATCTCAAACTCCTGAGCTCAAGCGATCCTCTTTCCTTGGCCTCCCAAAGTGTCCGTATTACAGGCATAAGCTGCCACTTCCAGCCCTGAAACCATTTTTATAACTCACAATGAGATAAATAAGTTAGAGCGGTGGGAAGGAGAGGTGTTGTGTGATAATATTGGGAAAGAATTCCCAGTGCTTCCTTTTCACCACAAACTGTAACCAATCCTAACCCTCTGAAACATATTATAGCGGCAGCACTTGAAAAGACACACAGAATGTAAATAATTCATACAATAAGAATGCCCAAACTGAATTTTCAACCTCAAAACAAAACCTGTCTGGAGAAGCGTATTAAATTCTGGTTGTTTTCATTACTTGGGCTTCTCGCAGTCTATCTTTACTGACTTAAATCTAACTTTGAAATAGAAATTCTTCTCCTCATGGACAGTAGCCACTCTTATTTCGTGTGGCTCTCTAGACTTCCCTGTAAAGTCTTCTGCTGCTCTTAAGCAATCACGCAGAATCACAAGTGCTGTGGGCTCACAGAAACTTCAATCTCGGTGGTGATTTTGACTATTTGAACAATGGAAAGTCATTTGCTTAATGGAAAGTATTATAGCATATGGTACCACTCCAATCAAGATCTAATCTATTAAAAAGCAGACTTTCAAGAACATAAACCTGTATTTTCTTTCTAAAAAGAATCACTTCACAGTGGAAGTTCACAGAAATTTTAAACCCTTGATCCACAGCCAACACTGACATGGTTCTACTCCTCTAATACCACAGTTACCTTTCTGAATTCACTGGAAACATTTTTAGCCAACAAGGTTAACAGACACATGATCTTAATGTATCTGAACTCTGGAAAACTGAAAGCTGAAAATCTGGACCATATTGTAAAAAGTAATCTGAGATGTCAGTGAGTGTGGAGTAGGGGGCAGAGAGGCATTAAGCAAACATACGAATTAGGGTTTTATTTACATCTTTGATTATAAATTAGATGTTTTGTCTAGATTAAAGCCATTAATACGCATAAGTAGAAAAAATGTGTTTGAATGTGATATGGTTTGAATTTCTCACATTTAAGTATGACAAGACAGCACAAGAATAATATGAGACACATAGAAGAATTGAGACAGAACCACGGCTGCCTGGTTAAAGGTTATTTCTGGTTCCATAGTAAAAGAAAAGTTAGGACACATAAGAGAAATCACTACATACTATATATGTATAGTTTGGGTGCTGTCTTAGTTCATTCGTGCTATAATAACACAGTACCTGAGACTGGATAATTTATGAAGAACAGAAATTTACTCTCACAGTTCTAAAGGCTGGAAAGTCCAAGATCAAGGGGCCAAGATCTTCCAAGATGGCACCCTGTTGCTGTATCCTCTGGAGAGGTCAAACGCTGTGTCTTCACATAGCAGAAGAGATGGAAGGCCAAAAGCCTAAGTTAGTTCCCTTTTGCCTATTTATAAGGAATGCTGATCACTTCATAACTTACCAAAAGGCCCTGCCTCTGAATAGCACCACAATGGGATTAAGTTTCAATGTGAATTTTGGAGGGGACATATTCAAACCATAGCAAGTGCTATATGAAGTTTATAATAAATTTTCCATAGTTCTCACTACAGCATATGGATTCAGTCATTCTTAACACTCTCTGTGTTATTTTCATAATCTTCTATGGTAATGAATCCATTCCAGTATTATGTTAAACATAAAATGTCTGAATTAAGGTAGATTATATTCAACTATTTAGAATCAAGATTCTGCAAATGATCCCTTATTTCAGATTTGTCAATAAGGTCTTTTTGTGTAATGAAAACATTTTATTTCCCCAAAACATCTCTTAAAGAGAGTGCTGCATTTCCTTGCAAGGAATGCTTTTATAATTCAAATAAGTAAAAGCATAAGATGCTAATGTCGAGAATTATGGTTTCCACTTTCATACATGTCCCTACAAAGGACACAAACTCATCGTTTTTGATGGCTGCATAATTCTCAGCAAACTGACACAAGAATACAAAATCAAACACTGCATGTTCTCACTCATAGGCGGGTGTTGAACAATGAGATCACATGGACACAGGGAGGGGAGCACTATACGCTGGGGTATGTTGGGGGGAAATAGGGGAGGGACAGTGGGGGGTGGGGAGTTGGGGGGAGAAATGCCAGATATAGGTGAAGCGGAGGAAGGCAACAAATCACACTGCCACGTGTGTATCTATGCAACAATATTGCATGTTCTTCACATGTACCCCAAAACCTAAAATGCTATAAAAAATAAATTTTTTTAAAAAAGGCATAAAAACACAAATACTAAAAAAAAAAGATGCTAATGTCATGTTTAGCAAAAAATATGGTTCTTAAATTACAACATATAATATTAGGAGAGAAATTGGCATCCTTCCAACAAAAAAGAAGGGAGTAGACAAGAGTAAGTAAGCAAGGGCATTGCCTGGGAGAGGGGTGTGAAGGTAGAGAGAAAAGCTTCAGATCTGGGATAAAGGAGGATCTCTAGTTGACAGAAGTATTGGATATAAACTCTTAAGCTGTTTGCTTGAAAAGAGAGGTATGGGTGTGTTGGGGGGTGGGATTTACACGTAATACAAATCTCATCCTCTATGTACTCATTCCTTACTAAGGTATTACCCACCAATTCTTTTGCGGTCTTAGATTCCTCATTAAGTTCCAAGTCTGGGTTGCAATGAGGAGAAAACAGAGCTGGAATGAATAGAAACAGAAACTGAAGGGAAAAGAGCAGATGACATTTGGGTTTTTAAAATAATAATTATTAGGTTGGTGCAAAAGTAATTGCAATTTTTGCCATTAAAAGTAAAAGCACAATTACTTTTGCACCAACCTAACAGTATTATACCTCAGTATGAAAAATATTAGGAATATTTAGGAAAAACATTAGGAATACCTAATAGTATTATTCTTCAGTATGAAAAATAAACCTGATATATATAAACATGGAGTAAAATATACACACTAACAAATGATTATTCTTCTCAATACAAGTATAATTGACACCATAATTTACAGATCTGCTAATCCTTTTCTGCCTTTGTATCTGGCAACACTCACTTCTTTAGCTAATGTAAATGCCAGTCTTTTTTTTTTTTTTGAGATGGAGTCTCACTGTGTTGCCCAGGCTGGAGTGCAGTGACACAATCTTGGCTCATTGCAACCTCCACCTCTCAGGTTCAAGCGATTCTCCTGCCTCAGCCTCCTGAGTAGCTGGGACTGCAACTGCCTGCCTGGCTAATTTTCATGTTTTTTTTTTTGAGTAGAGACAAGGTTTCACCATATTGGCCAGGCTGGTCTTGACTCCTGACCATGTGATCCGTCCGCCTCAGCCTCCCAAAGTGCTGAGATTACGGGCATAAGCCACCGTGCCCAGCCAAATGCTAGTCTTATAAATACCTCTCCCCTAAGAGAAACAAATGGCACAATAAGTGTTAGCTTGGGAAGGGGTGGAGATGGTTTCTGAAGAGGGACTGGCCATCTGAGAGTTAAATGAGACGACGCTGGCAAAGCACTTCTATCAATATCCTACGTGTACTAAGCACAGCAAATGTGACCAGTTATTCATAGGAATAATAGTAGAAACACATTAATTCCTTCTGCCTGCTTCTGTCTCTAGGGAAAGGTTTTACCCTGATCCATGAGAGAGATTGTTACCTAAAAGATACAAGGGGGACAGGGCTAGGGAAGAGATTATCTCACTGCCCCAGAATAATCTACTGAGAAGTTAATGTGGGATCCACCTCTCTTAGTACTAATGGTTTTCTCTCCACTTTAAAGTCTAGCTGAAAAAAGCCTCCAGCGTTCTCAGCAATTAGAATGAAGTCTCTGGATTCCAAATGCATCTTTGATAGATGCCTCTAACTGTATCAACATGGCAGGTGCATTTCTCTCTGCATTTAATGCGAATCCTCCCTGTTGTCTAAGGATAAATAACTACACAATCACGTCAGGAGTCCCCAACATAAACTCGCCAGGGGTTTTAATTACTCTCCAGTGATGATGTCTCATACAAAATCAGAGAAATGAAAATCCAGTCACTGTGTGTGCATGTGTTGATGTCCCAGGCTATCCCCAGAACAGTCAGGGCATCATTTCTGTTCCAATAGAGGAATAAGACAGGAACCCATGTCCAGTTCAGGTGTGTGAGACAGCACTGCACCCTGTAGAATGGGTCACACACACACAGAAATATATATGCACACATACATATATACATACATATACGTATACACACACACACATATATATATATATATAAATACAGGAGAGATCCAAGATGGCCGATCACTAGCAGCTCAGGATTGCAGCTCCCAGTAAAAGCGCAAAGAGCCAGTGGACGCCACACTTACTGATAAATTTTCACTGCCCACGGACCAGGACATTCCCAGTGGAGGAGTCCCACAGGTCGCCAGCGCGACCCTTTTGGCTGGCGTGGCTTTTTTGCCGGCGCCTCGGCTTGGCGGCTCTTGGTGCGGAGTAAACGGGACTGAGTCTCCTTTTGGATGATGTTTGGAGCTCTGGGAAGTCAGAGCAGTCCATCCAGTTGACTGAAAAA
>CAUYQU010065781.1:0-46868 GCA_963574635.1 Cheracebus regulus | reverse complement strand
CAAGATCTCATCTTTTTTATGACTGAATGGTACTCCATTGTGTATATGTACCACATTTTCTTTACCCATTCGTCTATTTATTTATTTATTTATTTTTGAGACAGGGTCTCACTCTGTTGCCTAAGCTGGAGTACAGTGGAGCAATCATGGCTTACTGCAGCCTCAACCTTCTGGGCTCCATTGATCCTCCCACCTCAGTCCCTCAGTCTCCCAAGGAGCTGGGACTACAGGCGTGTGCCACCACACCTGGCTAATTTTTTATTTCTTTTTAGAGACAGGGTTTCACCGTGTTGTCCAGGCTGATCTCGAACTCCTGAGTTCAAGCCATCCACTTGCCTTGGCCTCCCAGAGTGCTAGGATTATGGGTGTGAGCCACTGCGCCCACCACCATTTGTCTATTGGTGGACGCTTAGGTTGCTTCCAAATCTTGGCTATTGTGAACAGTGCGACAGTAAGCACCGGAGTGCAGAGATCACATGATAGCTTTATTTTTAGTTTTTTGAGGAACTTCCAAACTGTTCTCCATAGTGGTTGTACTAATTTCCATTTCACTAACAGTGTATGAGGATTCCTTGTTTGCCACATGCTCGCCAGCATTTGTTATTGCCTGTCATTTGGATCATACACCTGTTTGCCATTTGTATGTCTTCTTTTGAGAAACGTCTATTCAGATCTTCTGCCAATTTTAAAAATGAGATTATTAGATTTTTTCCCCATAGAGTTGTTTGAGCTCCTTGCATATCCTGGTTATTAATCCCTTGTCAGATGGGTAGTCTGCAAAAACATTCTCCCATTCTGTGGCCTATGTCTTCACTTTGTTGATAGTTTCCTTTGCTGTGAAGAAGCTTTTCAACTTGATGTGATCCCGTGTGTCCATTTTTGCTTTGGTTCCTGTGCTTGTGAGGTATTTACTCAAGAAATCTCTGCCCACTCCAGTGTCCTGGAGAGTTTCCCCAATGGTTACTTGTAATAATTTCATAGTTTGAGGACTTAAATTTCAGTCTGTAATTCATTTTGATTTGGTTTTTGTATATGGTGAGAGAGAGGAGTCTAGTTTCATCCTTCTGCATGTGGATACCCAGTTTTCTCAACACCATTTATGAAATACATTTCCTCAATGTACGTTCTTGGAAACTTTGTCAAAAATGCGTTCACTGTAGATGCGTGGATTTGTTCCTGAGTTCTCTATTCTGTTCCCCCGGATTATGCCTTTGTTTTTTTTTAGGGCCCCATGTCTTCTGTTTAGCCTCATAAGATCTTGTATGATTTTCAACAGCTGTTTACACATGAATGAATGTGAACATGACCCACAGGAAACTCAGCAGCAAGTGTGCATCCAGGGATATGAGAGGGCCACAGGGCTGCTGCAAATGGAGACAGGTATCACGCCAGGGTCTGCCCCTTCCCTGCCAAACGCATCTCCTCTAAGCTGCACAGAAACCTGGGAGGAAGGCTTTGAGAGCTTAGTGACGTGCCCCAGCTCACCCAGCCTAGAGTGACAGGGCATGGACCAGACCCCAGACATTCTGACCTCAGGTCGGTGGGTGATTCCTTCTTCCCCTCCCCAGATCTAGCAGGAGGCCTAAAACGTTGCCATTTCGATCCCCTGCCTGGTGTTACCACTGGAGGGTTTGAGGGCCTCAGGAATTTTCTCTTTAAACGAATCATCCTGGAAGTAACTCTTCACTAGCCACTAATGCTGTAAAAGGATTATGGCACTTGCAGGGACGAGGGGCATGGAGGAGGGGGTGGCAGGGGGACCAGGACTCCGAAGATGACCTCCACATGTTTCCCACAGCTCAGGGAGCCTCTTCGTCCCCCTGTGCTGCTGTCTGCCTAGTAGGCTATGAGCTCCTCTGTTTGCTCCTGTTCAGTTTTGTTTCTCCAGAGCCTGACACAGCATCGGGCACATAGTAGGCACTCAGAAATATTTTCTCAGCTCCTCACTTACCATCATTTAATCTGCCTGGCCCAGGACCTGCCAGCATTGGCCAAAGGGCTACCATTTGCACTTCTCCCGGCAGCACCCCCACCCCTGGCAGCCCAAGAATGAGCATGGTGGCAGGGGAGGCCACAGGATTTCTCTAGAATCCTGTTTTTCATAATCTTGGCTCCAGCAAGGGACTTGGGAATTCCTCAAACAGCCACTGTGCATTTGGATGTACACAGTTAGACTGCCAGCTCCCTAGCCTGCCACGAAAGGCATCCACCAAGCAGCCCTCCTGGCCAGACTGGGCTGGGCAGCCTCCGACCTCCATGATGCTGTCCAAACCCCTTGAGGCTCTCTGTTCTGTGCCAGCACCTCATTCCTCATCCCCGGACCCCCTGGCAGCCGCAGCTGGCCCCTGAGACAGCAGCTGCCTGCCCTCCCTCCTAGGCTGGGGACTCATCTGCATTTGGCAGTGCTCAGATTAATCCCGATTACCTTCCCTGCTGACTGAGCAAGGGCTGAACCATTTCTCTTGCCCCCTCCCCCATCCCCTGGGAAAACACAGCTGAATGTTCCTGCAGCCGGTGTTCTCAGGAACCAAGAAGATTACAACTGTGTCTGGTTCTAGGAAGAGCAAGGCCAGAGTGTGTTCTTAGGAGGGCGGGGAGGCACTGAGGGATCTCGTAGCTCCCTAAACGGGGCAAATGGAGCAAGGCGGTGAGCAGGAGTGAGGCAATACAAGCAGGCAGAGGGAAGGCAGTGGGAGGAGGAGGACAGCCTCTTTTGCAGGAGCTTTTGTTTATTTCTATTCTCTTTGAAGTAAGACATCAAGTGGAATCAGGAGGGGGAAAAGCAGTAAAGAAGCAGGGAAAGAAAAAAAGAGTCAGGACACTGGTTTGCACTTCGGAGACCTGTGGGGAGTCCTGCTCCATGCCCGACCCTGAGCCCCAGGCGGAAGGTCGGGAACCATCCCACCTTTAGGGATGCAAACATGTGACCATCAGAGAGACGCTGCCGGGGCAACATTTTCCTAGGAGACAGTACGATCCTGGAGGGCAAGGACCATGGCTCTCGATCATTTCTGTATCTGCAGTGCCTGGGAGAGAGTGTGGTATACAGTAGTTGCTGAAGAAATAATAGCTATGTGCTAAGAACTATAGGAAGGCCTTTGAGTGCTAATTCATCGTGTCCTT
Source organism: Cheracebus regulus (assembly GCA_963574635.1). Taxonomy (NCBI): domain Eukaryota; kingdom Metazoa; phylum Chordata; class Mammalia; order Primates; family Pitheciidae; genus Cheracebus; species Cheracebus regulus. The sequence continues at coordinate 43,745 of CAUYQU010065781.1, read as the reverse complement.
TCACAAGGCTGTGAGACAGATACTACTACCTTCATGGTACAGAAGTGAAAATCGAAGCACAGAGAGGTTAAGTTACTTGATCAGGGTCACACAGTTTGAAAGCAGCCGGGCTGGGATTCAAACCCGTGCAGGCTGATTTGAAAGACTGCTCTTACTCACCATGCTCTACCCTTTTGAAAAAAAGAGGTATCTTTTTCGACCCTTTTCTACAGACTCTTGAAAGAGTGAAAAGAAAAAAAAATATGTTGGTTGTAGAATTGAAAGAGAGCATTTAAATCCAGTTTCTTAATTTATCAGCTAAGAACTAGAGAAGAGAAGGGATTTGTCCAAGACCTTTGGCACTAGCGGCTACTAATAGAGCTGGGGTTAGAACCCAGGTCTCCCAATGTCTACTCCCAAGAGCTTTCTACCTCATTGGTTTTACTTGGAAGAGAACAATCAGTGCCCTCCATGGTTTGTAAACTGACTTTTTTTTTGAGATGGAGTCTCTCTGTGTCTCAGGCTGGAGTGCAATGGCACAGTCTTGGTTCACTGCAACCTCTGCCTCCTGGGTTCAAGCAATTCTGCCTCAGCCTCCCGAAGAGCTGGGATTTCAGGCACCCGCCACCACATCTGGCTAATTTTTGAATTTTTAGTGGAGACAGGGTTTCACCATTTTGACCAGGCTGGTCTGAAACTCCTGACCTCCTGATCCACCCGCCTCAGGCTCCCAAAGTGCTGGGATTACAGGTGTGAGCCACCATGCCTGGCTGTAAATTGACCTTTTTTTTTTTTTTTTTTTTTTTTGGATTTTATCGCTCTCACACAGGCTGGAGTACAATGGCGAGATCTTGGCTCACTGCAACCTCCACCTCCTGGGTTCAACTGGCACCATCTCTCGGGTTCAAGCGATTCTGCCTCAGCCTCCCAAGTAGCTGCAAATATAGGCATGTGCCACCACACTCCGCTAATTTTTGTATTTTAGTAGAGATGGGGTTTCACTGTGTTAGCCAGGACGGGGTTTCACTGTGTTAGCCAGGATGGTCTCGATCTCCTGACCTTGTGATCCACCTGCCTCGGCCTCCCAAAATGCTGGGATTACAGGTGTGAGCCACCTCGCCTGGCCGTAAACTGACTTTTAAATGGCATCAGTGTCTGCTGGGCTTGGGAATCTGGTGGAAAGTGAACCTCTTCTCTACCTCCCTAGCCTTTCCTCAGCCTGGTCAGGCTGGCTCCGTAGGGCAGACCTGAGTTCTTCAGGCCTCGGCAGCCTGGCCCAACAGGAAGACACTGAGGCTCACTAGGAGATGGCCAGGGAGTGTCCCTGGGGAAAGCTCCTGAGGCCAGTGCTCAGGGACCAGGGCTCTGTCTGAGGACCCATTCCACTGGGGCCTGGGCAGGGGCATGTGGATGTCCAATGTGAATGTTCTGTGCTTGTATTTCAGCCTAAATTTCCAGTTCTTTGGCAACCTGAATACTGAACATTTTCAGAGTCGTTTTTCTCCCAAGTCATTTGTTCTGGATCACTCATGTCTGGTATATATCATTTTTGATTCAACGTATTTAAAACTCATTTTTCCCTCAGACAAGACAAATAGAATGTGTAGCTTTCCATATGGGCTTTTCAAAAGGATTGGTACGGGGACACATGGGCTTCCCAGAGTGCTGTCATTTGATCGGTCCTGCTGTTCTTCCACTTATGGGGAGTGGGTAATTGTAGTTATTCCAAGTGGGAGATGGTGTGATTGGGTTTTTCTCCTATGGGGGAAAAACAAATCCTATCAGATGAGTTTCTGGCATTTCCTATTCTTCTCTGCTGCAGCATCTTCCAGAATAGAAGTCTCCCAGCAGTGCACATCCAAGAAGCATCCAGGGAAGGCTTCACCCAGGCTGGGTCGGGCAGGGTTTAATAAGTGCTGGATGCTGGAAGGTGCTTTCACCTGGATGCTGGGAAGGTGCTTGGACCTATGAAAACCCCAGGATGGGGTCAGGGGCCAATGTTGAGGTTTCTTTCCCAGAGAGCTCTGGGACTAGGTCACTTCCCTGCTGGCCAGTCTGTCATGCTGAATGCCCAGGACTTCTACAATGAGTCCCAGAGACGGGGATGACAGGGTTGGGGTCAGGGACCACTTCTGCAGGGGTTGCCACTTACCTTGTTTGTTAGGACACAGGCAGAGTGCTCAAATAGAGAGGATTGCCTGGAGATTCCTCGAATCATGACAAGGAATCCTAGGAATCCCCTAGGAGGCCCTTCCTCCCATGACAGAGGGACAATGGAGATAGCATCTACTCTGGCGCCTTGCTCTCCGCTTTTCTTTGGTAATGAGTAGACTTTATGGGTCACATGGAAACCAAGGAAGACCTTCAGCCATTTTTTTTTTTTTTTTGAGACAGAGTTTCACTCTTGTTGCCCAGGCTGGAATGTAATGATGTGATCTGGGCTCACCACAACCTCCTCCTACTCCTGAGTTCAAGTGATTCTCCTGCCTCAGCCTCCCGAGTAGCTGCAATTACAGGCATTCGCCACCATGCCCAGCTAATTTTGTATTTTTAGTAGAGACGGGGTTTCTCCATATTGATCAGCCTGGTCTCGGACTCCTGACCTCAGGTCATCTGCCTGCCTCGGCCTCCCAAAATGCCGGAATTACAGGCGTGAGCCCCCGCACCCCTGGCCCAGCCATCCTTTTAATCAGGATTTTCTGTGCAAGGTTCAGGCACATAGGGAAAAGGCAAGGATGTGGAGGGAGAGGAGAGTCCCTGGAAGGGATGCTCTCAGCGTATCAGCCTGGAGTTTCCATTCAGGACTTGAGATTTCCCCAGCCCCCTAGGCCCTACCAGACTTGCCTCCTCCCTCCTGACAAAGCCCTGGCCCTACCCATAGCCCCAGCCACCAGCCCCTTTGAGGAGAGAAAGTGCTGGGTGAGGTGAGGAGCTCCTGGGAGGACTGAACCAAGCTGTGGGCTCCTGGACACCTGCCCGTGGGCTGGGCTGGGGCTGCACCTCCCAGACCTGCTCGTGGGTGAGGCTGCATGCTGACAAGCTTGGCTGGGTTCTAGCCATGGCTATTGGTGGCCCAGGGTTTGTGTGTCTGTGTGCGTGTGTGTGTGTGTGTGTGTGTGTGTGTGTGTGTCCCTTTGGGACTATGTAGTTTGTGTACCAAAATAAGAAGGGAGCTGCCCAGATTAGCTTTGTAACAATAAAGCCTTGTCTTGTTAAATAAATCAAGCCTTGATTAAATGTCTGCTTATTCCTTGCCCATATTTTCCTGCTACCTAAGGCAACATAGCTCTGTGACCTTTAACCAGTCACTTAACCTCTCTGGGACTATTTCCATATCTATAGAAAGTGGTTATAACACTATTTGTTCTCCTCAATGCTGCTTATTGTAGAGATCAAATATAATAACGTGTGTGAAAGTGCTTTATAGATGGCAAGGTGCCGTTCTGCTGTAAGGAATCCTTCTGATCATTATGCTTATTGTAAAGCAATCAGAACAGCCATCCCTGCAACATAAGGTGTCAGCAACACGACCTCCATTATAAGGGAGGAAAAAAAGAACAAATTTCCCCATGGAAAAGAATGACCCCAGACAAAGCAGAAAGACCAATAAAATAACCCCATTGAAAGGAATAACAATTTGGATGATTGAATATCAAGTCCCAATCCACTATAACCAATAACAAAAATGTTCTTCATTCTTAATCAGAAGCAGTTGTCAGAGCCAAGGACAATCATTCCACCCTTTTCTAAGCCCAGGGTCAAACATTATTTTTTATTTGATGCTGAGTGGTTGATGTTAAGAGCCAGTCAGAACTGGTTTTTGTTCTCAGTACAAAAGCCAAGGGTCAAAGGGAGTGAGTCTCTTCCTTCTCTCAGAAAGAAATCCAGACTGGGATGAGGTCCCAGAAAGCTGTCAGGAGTCAGGCCAGGAAAGAAAGGCTCAGAGCATTCCTGGAGGGAATCTGTTGTTTCTGCCTTCCCAGGACCCATTCTTCCCGCTTTTTGATGACAGACCCTCTTTTCCTTTGGGAAACTACCCTGTCCCCATTTTCATTCCAAGTGCAATTAATCCCTTCCTTCGTTTGACTCAAAGCTAACCAATCACAGTACTGCATTTTCCTGGCCCCAGTGATTGTTTCAACAATGGACATGTGATTCAAACCAGACCAATGAGAGTCAGCTCTGGGACTTTTGCTGAAACAAGTAGGAAGGAGAGTTCTCTTTCCTGGGGAGCTGCCAATCTGGAAGGTATAGGCCTGGAGTTTTTGATGGTCACCTTTGCCGCTATCTAAGAATAAAGCCAGTGCTGAAGGAAGCAAAGCTGAGAGATGGAGAATGAGTCCAGTTGACATGGTTTGAGCACTGGTTCAACTGCATAGAAAAAGCAAGGCAAGTGAGGGTAAGCAGGTTTAGGATTGGCTAGTTTGAATAATTTCAGTGGGCTCTGGAGCATGGGGCCTGGCTCTAGTTGTCTGGTACCTGGCCCTGGGAAGATTAGAGGAGGGGATAGTGGCCCTGGGTATGACAGCTCAATAGAGGAGGTGGTTGGGATGGGGACTGTAGGCTGATTGATTTTTGTTTGAAAGGCATGTACCCCTTGAGCTGTTTGCTATCTCTGGGAATTAGCTAACCCTGAGAGGATCAGTCCCTGCAGTGTCAATGAGGTCCCAAGATGTCACAGCATCAGAAAATATAGGGAAAAAAAAAGACCAACTAATACAGCTGGGATGGCTGGGGCCTCTCTCCGCAGGGTCGCTTATCCTCTTGGAGGCCAGTCTGGGCTCCTTTGCGTGGTGACTGAAGACTTCCCTGCAGCGAGAGGGGACAAGCCCCCATAGGCAAGCCCTTTTCCAGCCTTTGCTTGTGTCTTGTTTGCTGCTGTCCCACTGTGGGACAAACCCAGTGTCAGTGTTGCAGGGAGACAACCTCGGGGGTGGACACCAGAAGGCAGGAGTCACACCTGGGCGCCATTGCCGCAGCAATCTGCCCACAGTCTGCCCCAGCTGACACTGCTGTCAAAGAGTGGCTCTGATGGTGAGACTAAGCCAAAGCTTGCCTTCTGCCACATTCTACTTGTTGATCCCCATTCTCCCTCCAATCTTGTCCACATGACAAGGCTTTGGCAATCATGCCTGGCTTGGAATCCTCTAAGTGGACAGACTGCCCAACATTCCACCTCCCCTCATGCATCTTTTTTGTACCCAAATGCTAAGGGGACATGAGGCATCAGCTCCTGAGGTTAAAAATCCATTCAGCCAACAGACTGTACCTACTCTATGCCAGGATCTAGCCTAGGTGCAGGGGATCTAGCTGAAAACAAAATGGACCAAAAGACAATCCCTGCCTGCTGGGAACCTACATTCTTTCTTTTTCTTTCTTTCTTTTATCTTTTTTTTTGAGATGGAGTTTTGCTTTTGTTGTCCAGGCTGGAGTGCAATGGTGTGATCTCTGCTCACTGCAACCTCTGCTTCCCAGGTTCAAGGGATGCTCCTGCCTCATCTTTCCGAGTAGCTGGGATTACAGATGCCCACCACCATGCCCAGCTAATTTTTTGTATTTTTAGTAGAGATGGGGTTTTACCATGTTGGCCAGGCTGGTTCCGACCTCCTGACCTCAGGTGATATCCACCTATCTCAGCCTTCCAAAGTGCTGAGATTACAGGCATGAGCCACCATGCCCAGCAGAGCCTTCATTCTTATTGGGGTCGATATTAATTAATAAACAAATGTACATGTAAAATATATGGAAATGAAGAAGAGTGGATGGGGTGAAGATCAGGGAAACGATGACTATGATTTTTTTTTTTTTTTGAGAAGGGGTCTCCCTGTGTCACCCAGGCTGGAGTGCGGTGGTGTGATCTCGGCTCACTATAGCCTCTGCTTCCCAGGTTCAATTGATTCTCCTGTCTCAGTCTCCTGAGTATCTGGGACTATAGGCACCTGCCACCAAGCCCAGCTAATTTTTTTATTTTTAGTAGAGATGGGGTTTCACCATTTGGCCAGGGTGGTCTTGAACTCCTGACCTCAGCTGATCTGCCCATCTTGCCCTCCCAAAGTGCTGGGATTACATTTGTGAGCCACCACACCCAGCCACGATGACAATGATTTAAAGAGCTCTTCACCCTAGAGAAGGAGCGTGACAGGAGAGTAATGGAGGGGGCTTCTGGCAGTGCTGGTTGGAAGTCAGGCAGATCTGTGGGTGAGCCCTGGAGCCAGCTCTGTGTGTGTGTGTGTGTGTGTGTGTGTGTGTGTGTGTGTGTGCATGCGTGTGTGCATGTGTTGTGTTTTTACAGTCAATCCAGGCTGTATAAGCTATTCAACTTTAGGACACTTCCCAGCACTTTGGGAGGCTGAAATGGTGAGGATCACTTATGGCTAGGAGTTTGGACCAGCCTGGGCAACATAGCAAGACCCCATCTCTAAAAAAATAAGAAGAAAAATCTTAGCCCCGCATGGTGGCATGTTCCTGTAGTTCCAGCCATTAAGGAGACTGAGGCAGGAGGATCACTTGAGCCCAGGAGTTTGAGGTTGCAGTGAGCTATGATGGCATCACTGCACTCCAGGCTGGGCAACAGAGCAAGAATCCATCTCTAAAGCAAATAAGCACAATAAGAACAAACAAAAAAACATTAGGATAGTGACATGGTGTTGGGTCCGACCCACAGACCCTGACCCAGAGACATGAACAAATACACTGAGACACAGATATCCAGTGAAAGAATGGGCTAGGGGTCCAGGCCACTCACAGACTCTGAGGAGGGTGCTGTAAAAAGTCAACAGCCACAGCCCTCACCAGCTGGTGCTGCAGACATTTATTCAGTGTAGATTTAATGACAAAGACTTTGAGTCAACACACTTGTGGATAATCAACATGGTTGCCCTCCCTGGAAAGAGCAGTCCTATGAATGATTAAATGCCAGATTCTGAGGCCTAAATCAAACGCCTTTTGTGGGTAATAACATTGTTGACCCCCTGAGTAGACAGCAGTCATGTTCAAAGGTTGGTCTAGGACCACATGAGTAAACAAGCTCTTTAGATAAACTCCCTTACATTCCTGTGTACCTACTCCTGTCTAATTGCTTCTGGGTAAGAACCACCACCTTCAGCTCATTCCTTGCTGAGACTTTTGGAAAAACCTCCTGGCCTTCCAAGAAGGTTTGCATCCTTTCCTCTATAATTTTTCTCTTATAATTTCTCTCACCACCCTGACTGAACCCCTGCAACATGGCCAGAAAGTGCATTTCCTGATGGCTGTCCCTCTGTGGGAAGAGGTGAGGATGGGTTGGCAAGCAGAAGATGGCTAGAAATGTCTATGTGTGTATGTGTTTGGGGCACAGATGGGGCAAGTAAAGAACTATCCATCAATCTATACCCATCTTTCTATTTCTACATGTATAATTATGGCACCTGGGCATTGCAAGTCAGGCTCAGGTTCTAATCTTCAGATGTGAGTTCTTTGTGGGCAGGTCTTGTAAGGGTTCTAAGCCTCAGTTCCATCATCCAATTAAATTAACTGAGTAATAAACACCCTGACATGCTCCCCTAAGGCTAGGCAGGACCCTCAATTGCTCCATCCTGAAGTATGGGGGTGGTTTCCTAGAATGTTTCCATGAGCCCCAGATCATTGCTGGGCTGTGCAGACCAGCTGCAGATTTTGGGTCAGAGGAGAAGTCCAAGCCCAAGAGAGGAAGAGAGCCCCCTGTTCTGTGACTGTCTTGGGCCTGCATGGGGGAGGCTCTGCTCCTTATGACTGGCACAGTATCTACCAGCTCTCCCTCAGAGAAATGCACACATTTTCTACACAGGAAAGGTGAAGCTGTGAGGGTTGGTGTTTCCTCAGGAATTAAGGCATGACTGCCAGGGGCAGTCATCATAACCTCAGGGGTGCTTTTCTGGGGTGAGGCTGGGGACATTTGCTTGAGATGAAACACTGACCTTCCGCAGCGAAGGTCTGTCTGTGTCTGGAAGTCTCTGGCACCTGAGGGTCTGGCTTAACCTGGCTGAAGGGAGGCCCCAGAGGGGATGCTGGCAGACCTCTGAATGGGCCCCTTGGCAGTTCCTTCTGCACTCTCGGAATCTCCTGGACTCAGGAGGATTCTGTCTGGGGTGGGTGGGATGGGATTTGAGCAGTGGTCTGCCCCTGGCCCTGGAAGGGATCTGAAGTAAGCAAGGGAAGAGGTGGGCTGAGCCGGCTGCAGGCAGCTGCGGATCAAGGTTATGAAAGGAGAGATAGGAGCCTCATTTCTGAGGCGGGAAAGAAGACAGGAATACCAGTTTCCTTTGCAAATGTGAAACCACCTTTGCAAAATTATAACTGAGGAAATGATGACAGTGAAAGAGATCAGACCTAACTAACTCCACCTTGCTTCTAACCCTTAAGCTGTTCTTATTCATTCCTGGGCATAGGCCGAACTAACTTTGGGAAGGAATTCAGTTCATGGTTTGACTCTAAAACAAAATTGGTAACAGCCCTTTCCCAAAAAGCCCCCCTTCTCGCCTGAGCACCAGTCTGCCTTGGCAGGACTAACAAAGTAACTGCAAGATCAGAAATGACAATTTAGGATCATGCAGCTCCCAGCTCCAAGAGTCTGAACTTCCCCACATTGCTTCTGGGGGTAACACCACTGTTGTAAAACCTAAGATCAGTGCTTGAGATGTGCTGCAGAGCCTGCACTCCATGGATCAGCTGACCCCACTCAGAGCCATAATCCTGCCCAACCAGTTCTGCCAACGCACCCAGGAACAGAAGACAGTAAAAAAACCTGACTTGACCGGGTAGGGTTCTATCTCCAGCCTGACCAATCAGCACTCCCCACTTCCCAAGCCCCTACCCACCAAATTGTCTTTAAAAACTCTGATCCCCTAATGCTCAGGGGAGACTGACCTGAGTAATAATAAAACTACCATCTCCTGCACAGCCTGCTCTGCATGAATTACTCTTTATTGCAATACCTCTGTCTTGATAAATCGGTTCTGTCTACAGGCAGCAGGCAAGGTGAACCCATTGCGCGATTGCAAATGGTCTAAAGGCTTCTCTCCCTACACAGTATCATTTAATATGGAAGGACAGCTGAACAGCAGGAATACCATGATGCCTCCTTGGGTGGGGGGAGTTGGCTTCTGTGGGACACCTGAGGCCCAAGCAGGACTGGAATAGAGCACGAGGGCCTGATAGCTGCTGCTTTGGCTTTTTCCTGTGAGCGTCAGGCCTTGCCTCTCCTGCCCCTTGCAGCTGGCTCTTACCACTCCTTCCTTGTTTGACTTGCTAGATCTCCGTCTTGGTTCACTGTTTCACACTGGCACTGACAGTCTGCCGTCCCTGCAAGGCCCCGGGACATCTGCCAGACAGTGAAATCAAATGTGCGCTTAAATACAGCTCAGCTCCACGCCACATTCTCTTACTCCCTCTCCTCTCCCCACTCCCTGTCCTCCCTTCCCAGGAATGCAAAATTCCCCAGACAGGGGATGGGCCAGGCTGAACCAGACATTTCCAAAACGTGTTTCTTCTGGATATTTCACCCAGAAGTAGAAGTATTATGGACTCCCTTCCCATGTATCTATCACTTAGCTTTAGCAATTCTCAACATTTTGCTGATCTTGTTGAGATATATATTTATTTATATATAGGTTATAATATATATTAAAAATTATAAAATTATAAAACATTCTGATGTATACTAAAAATAGTTTGGCTGAAGTTTTTTAAGGTTAATCCCAGACATTACAGTATTTCACCCGAAACTTCTGTTTGCATCTATCTTGAATGCAGAAGGAAGCATTGAAGAATAATTACACCACCATGCAATCATTATACCTGGTAAAATTAACTAGAATTCCTTATCAGCATCTAAAATGAAATTGGGGCACATGTTTTCAGGGCCTTCTGAGACTGTCACTGGCAAAAAAAGTTAAAAAGAAGAAAAAGAAAGAAAACGGAACCCACATTTAAATTTCCCTCATTATCTCAAAGCTGTCTTTTATACAGTTGATTTGGACCTCTATTTGAACTCAAAATGGTTTGTTGAACAAATTAAGATTAAGCAGAATGCTAATAAGGAGTTTAATCTTTGATAGGTATGTTTTCAAGCTTTTTGAAGAATTTGCTTACATGTTAAATAATGAGCTTACTACCAATAATCTCAATTCTTTTTTTTCCTTTGAGATGGAGTCTCACTGTGTCACCCAGGCTGGAGTGCAGTGGTGTGATCTCGGTTCACTGCTACCTTGGCCTCCTGAGTTTAAGTGATTCTCCTGCCTCAGCCTCCTGCGTAGCTGGGATTACAGGCATGTACCACCATACCTGGCTAATTTTTGTGTTTTTAGTAGAAATAGGGCTTTGCCATGTTGGCCAGGCTGGTCTCGAACTTCTGGCCTCAAGTGATCCGCCTGCGTCAGCCGCCCAAAGTGCTGGGATGACAGGCATGAGCCATTGCACCCTGCCCAAGAATCTCAGTTCTTTTGGCCACCACATCAGAATGGAGGGACTGTGCTGTGTTGGGCACTGGGCCAGACTGGTTGCATCGTAAGGTGATGTTGAACTCTTCAAATCTATTTCTCCTCTTTTATTCCCCTCATCCCTCTTTCTCTATGGATCCTGTCCTTCTGCCATCTGGGCGGTGCCTCTCCCTATCCTTGCTCTGTCCCGTGTCAAGGGGCCTTCTCTGAAGCAGATCCCTTCTTCCTGAGGGTCCCCGTCCTTGTCCTCATTCCTCCGGATGGCACGGAGGCCTCTCTCTGGGTCCTGGTGTGTGCTTCCTGTGCCTCCCTACAACCTGTTTCCCAACCCTCTCAGTGTCCAAACCCAGCTCTGTTTTCCTTGCAGCTGTCTTACTTTGGGGACCTCTGAGAGCAGAGCCTGAGAGGAGGAGTCTGGCACAGGAGGTTTATTTGGGAGGTATGCCTGGGAAGCAGGAGTGAGGATAGGGGAGACTGAGGCAGGGCAGGGGCAAGCCAATAAAGAGGCCTTAGCCATCTGGTTACTGCTGTGAGCCCCAGGTCTCAATCCTATGAAGAAGCACCCACAATTGCCCTTGTGAATGGTGGGAGGCTGGGGCATTTACCCACAGACCCCCATTCCCCACTGATTGATCTTTGTTGCACAGTGGCAAATGGGCCAGAACCAGGAACTGGCAGGAGGGGGCTGGCTTGGTGGGAGAAGTGGGCAGTAGCGGGAACTGCCTGGGAGTGAGGTGGGACTCAAGGTCTTCCCAGGCTAAGTCATGAACTTCAGTGACTCCAGAGAGCAGGAGATGCGGTAGTGGGTAATGTTTTCTACTTTTTGTATCTTTGGCTTGTTTATCTACTTTTCTGGGCATCTCGTGGTGGGACTCTTGATGCCCACTCTCAGTCCACATGGTTCCCATGGGGCTGCCCATGGCGACAGTGGTGGGCTTGTGACAAGCCTGGCTAATAAGAGCCCTCCATAAAGTGTTGGCTGGCACTGCTGACAGACAGAGTCACTCCTCTCCCGAGATCCTGGGTACCGAGAACCACAGTGACCTGGAGATGCTGGAGGCTGTCTGTGCCACCACGCCGAGAGGGAGAGGCTGTCTGTGCCACCACATGGAGAAGGAGAGGCTGTCTGTGCCACCACGCCAAGAGGGAGAGGCTGTCTGAGAAGAAAGAAATGCAAGGAACAGCTGTAAGAGATGGCCAGGGTCTGGGCTTCTTAGCAACTGTGGCCAGCTCAGCTGGCTCAGCTTTTTATTTATTTTATTTTATTTTATTTTATTTTATTTTTTTGAGATGAAGTCTCACTCTGTCGCCCAGGCTGGACTGCAGTGGCACAGTCTTGGCTCACTGCAACCTCTGCCTCCCAGGTTCAGTCAATTCTGCTGCCTTAGTCTCCTGAGTAGCTGGGATTATAGTCGCCTACCACTAAGCCCAGCTAATTTTTATATTTTTGGTAGAGATGGGGTTTCACCATGTTGATCAGGCTGGTCTCGAACTCCTGACCTCGTGATCTGCCTGTCTCAGCCTCCCGAAGTGCTGGGATTACAGGCATGATGTTCTCTCTTTTTATTTTTATTTTTATTTTTTTTGAGATGGAGTCTCACTCTATCGCCCAGGCTGGAGTGCAGTGGCACGATCTTGGCTCACTGCAACCTCCGCCTCCTGGGTTCAAACGATTCTACTGCCTCAGCCTCCCGAGTAGCAGGGACTCCAGATGTGCACCACCATACCCAGCTAATTTTTGTATTTTTTAGTAACAATAGGGTCTCACCATATTGGACAGGGTGGTCTTCAAACTCCTGGCCTCGTGATCCACCCTCCTCAGACTCCCAAAGTGCTGGGATTACGAGCGTGAGCCACCCCGCCCAGCCTATTCTCCCTTTTTAGATTTAGGTTGGTTTGTCTTGGGTTTCTGTCACTGGCAGCTAAAGGAGTTCTGATGGGAGGTCAGGCACTTCACCAATGGGCAAGTATCCCACTGAGGCCCAGCCAGCCACATCTGATGGCCCCACTTCCGTGGTCTTCCCTCATTCAGGAGCTTGCGGAAAGCTTCCCTCCCCATAACCTAGTACACGGGTGCAGAGAACCAAATGTTTGTGTTCCCCCAAAATGCATCTGTAGATATCCTAACCCCCAGTGCGATGGTGCTAAGGGGTGGGTCCTTTGGCAAGTGATTAGGTTATGAGGATGGAGCCCTCACCCTCATGAGTGGGAGTGGGGCCTTTGCAAAGGGGATCTCACAAAGCTCTCTCTCTTTCCATATGTGAGAACACAGGGGAAGATGGTCGTATGCAATCCAGATGGGGGCTGTTCCCAGAACCTGACCACGCTGGCCTTCCAACCCCCAGAACCATGAGAAATAAATGTCTGTTGTTGAAGCCAGCCAGGCTGTGGGTGGGTTCTTTGGAAGAGTGAGATCATTTTCTCATCTTCTGCAACTACTTAGGATGCTTCCATGAATATAGCTCTTTGGGCGTGGGGGTTGTGCGGTCTGGCCAGGCACTCCTGGAGGGAAGTGATGTGTCGCAGCACCCCGAGCTAAGACAGCAGGAGAGGATGCAGCAGCTGTCATCTACGCCTAAGGTGAGCTGATGTCCACATGTTCCCTGGCCTGGGACCGCTGACATTGCAAGTCTGTTGCTAATTGGAATGGGAGGGGAAGAAAGATTCATTTAAACCCAGACACTGTGCTGGGTCACTATTTCTTTTCATTCCCAGAGCAGCCAGCAACTTTTTTGAAGAGGGGAGAGTCTTTGAAGTCGCTCATGGAAGTGATTGCCTTTGAAGGGCCAGCCCTCCAAGTCCCCCAGGACTTGGGTTGAAACTGTCAGATTCTGCGTGCACTGCAGGGGTGACTGCCTACGCTCTGTGCCTGAAGCAAGAGAGGTTCCCTCTTTCCACGCTAAATACGTGGCTGGGTCTGTTATTGGGCTGTATGCTTTTTCTGTTTGATTGTTTGCATGGCTGTGTGTGTATGTGCGTGTGTGGTTGTTGTTTCTTTTTGTTTTAATAATTTGGTGCTTCTCAAGGCTGATTTGCAGCTTCACCCTGATGGGTGCGGAATGTGTTCATTTGCCAGCTCTGTGCTTTGGGGTAATCCTTTTGCCTGAATAACTGGCGGCTGGCTGTGGCCAAGCCCAGGGTGGAGCTGACTCCAGCAGTGGATGGGGGCCAGCCAGGCCTTGCCCTGTCCCACACAAACAGCTCTCCTGAAGCCCCTCCAAGAACAGCGACAGGAAACAAAGACCGGCAGGCAAGGTTAATGTATTTAGATTTTTTGAAAAAACAAACAATCTTTTTTTTTTTCTTTTTTTCTGAGACGAAGTCTTGCTCTGTCCCCTGGCTGGAGTGCAGTGGAGCAATCTCGGGCTCACTGCAACCTCCGCCTCCAGGGTTCAAGCAATTCTCCTGCCTCAGCCTCCCGAGTAGCTGGGACTACAGGTGTGCACCACCACACCCGGCTAATTTTTTTATTTTTAGTAGAGATGGGAGTTTCACCATGTTGGCCAGGATGGTCTCGATCTTTTGACCTCGTGGTCTGCCCGTGTTGGCCTCCCAAGGTTCTGGGATTATAGGCATGAACCACTGCACCCGACCAAACTTTTGTTTTTCTTTTTTTCTTTTCTTTCTTTCTTTCTTTCTTTCTTTTTTTTTTAAGTTGCAAAAACATGGGAAGTTTCACACTCTGGGAATTAGCCATTGTTCCAGGTTTTGTGAGCAAGAGGCTTAAGACACCCCAGCCTGATTAGGTAGTTGTGATGATCTGGGTCACATTTTCCAGAGTAGCTCTGACCCTGACCACGGCACCAGCTTCTCTAGAACTTGCGACTCCTAACTCCTTTAATATCAAACTTCTTTACCCTTCAGGGTCCCTTCAACATGACCCTTTCCCTCCCGTGTCTTCTTTCTCTGCCTCTCGCTATAATGCACTGCTCACACCTTCACCTCTGCCTCTCTACACATGAAACCCTCCAGCAAAACAGCCTTCTCCTGCATGCAATTCCCATCCCTCACCTCCTTCAAACTCTACCTCAAAATTCCTCTTTTCCAGAAAGCACTCGGTCTCCCTGCTCCAGTCCCTCTCTAGGGAGCATTATCTGCCTCACGGGACGCTCTGGGGGTCAGAGGACCTGGGCTGGAGTCCTGGTCCTGCCACTTGTTGGTTGCTATGGTCTTAGGTATTTCTTATTTTAAATTCTCAATTATCTTGTGACTATGCAATAATAGATGCTAACGTGCCCTGAAAAGCAAACATGCTGCAAAGTGCAAGCAGGCTTCCCTGTGGGCCCCTGGGCATGGCCACCCTCAGCTCACACCATTCCCCACCTGCTGCTGACTGCACTATGTGTTCGGCTGTTTGGCTGCCATGGTAAATTGCCCGCCCTGGCACAAAAGCGAGTGCAGTTTGACCTCTGGGAATGCAGGGTCCGGAGGCAGGACTGAATCTGAATGTTTATTTGGTAAGCTTCTCCAGCCCATAGCCCCAGTCAGGGCTGGGCACGAGGCAGGTGCTGAGTGTTAAGTTAATTGCTTTGATTCAAGTTTCCTTGGACAGATTCACCACCCACTGTGTGATGGCCAAAACACAGCAGCAGGATGGTGGCAAACCCCAAACTTCACCGTTCATCTTCCTGAACGTGACCTCCAGCGGGAAGGCCATCCTGGTGGCCTGCCCTCAGGGACCTTGCATTCCCAGTAGTCAAACCGCACTTACCTGTGTGCCAACGTGGGTATCTAGGGGTGCTTGTCAGGTCTCAGGACCACCTGATAAAGGAGTTTTCTTTACCACTGGAGTAAAACCCCCCAAGATTTTTGGGATGGTTTTTCATGAAAATAGCTCTTTTGGCAGTTGTGCGGGGGTGTGTGAGGCCTGGCCAGGCACTCCTAGAGGGAAGTGATGATGTTGAAGGCCATTTGTTGGGGCAGTGGTGAGCTCTGGCTTTCTCCGACTGCTAGAGAGTGGTTGTTCCTATCAGGGAGTGATGCTCCCACACTGGAGACTGTGATCTTCAGAGTAGGGGTCCTTGGTGTGACCCTCTGAATGGTCCAGAGTTGATCCCACTCTGGATTTATTACATGGCAGTGTTCTTATTTGGGGCTTACATGCCAAATTGTAGTTCTTGTGATTGGCTCACCCAAGCAAGGCCAAAATTACCAAAAATTTGATGCTTTGCTGCAAATCCTTCCAGAATAAAATGTAGAATAAATAAGTGCTTCCAGCTTGTGTTGCTTGGAGTTCCTGCTGTGTGTGGTTGTGGCCTTCATGGAGTTCCTTAGAATTCTCAGAGAGAACCTTGTTCTGGCCATCCAAAGGCTCTGCCCGCCCCGCTGTCCCCTCTGAAATCACTGCTGGTCACACTGAAGCATGCAGCGAGGGGGAGATGTACCAAGACCAGGCAAGACAACTCTTGTTGATGGCTGAAGACCTTGGTGGGAGTCCCAGATGCAGTCCACTCTTTGCTGGACGGACCTCCTTCCTGGTGAGAATAGGATCCTGTGTATATATCTTTGGTTTCAAGCAAATGGAGGCTTAGGGTCTTATGCCTTTGGAAGGGTGGTTTAGAGGAGTCAGAGAAATGGGCAGAGTCCGGGATAAGGGGTGTCCATGCAATGCTCTTTTTTCCTGGAGACAGCTGGTTCCTTCCCTCAGTGTGGTCCTTGGGGGAAACGCTACCTTCAAGGCCTCAGCATGAAGGGCTGAGGTCCAGCTGCTGCAGCATGTCCTGCAGAGACCTCTGCAGCCTGCTCAGGGCCACCACCTCTGTGGAGTAGAGTGAAGCTTCCAGGACACCCCCCATGTTTGCCAAGGTCTCCAGACCACTGGCCCAGGGCAAGTGGCAGCTCTGAGAGGCAGCCAGCAGGTGAAGAAGGGCCCGGAGGTTCTCCAGGTCGTTGGATATTTGGATCATGTTTCCGGAAGGCAGACTGATGACAATCTGTTGGTAGACCGCCAGTATCTCATCCATCTTGGAAAAGCTCAGGTCATGGTCAAAGCCAGGAATGAAGTCCAAACCAGCGATCCTTTGTTTGGGGGAGACTGACTGCTGTGCAGGAGAAAGAGGGAGAACAAGTGCTCAGCACGGGAGAGGAGTCACTCTCAGAGCCCTCCGCCTTCCCCATGGGCATGGAGGCTCATTCTCTGGGCTGCCTCCTTCCACTCTCCCTCACCACTTTGGTTCAGGTCCTTGTATCCTGAGCCCAGGTGACTGCCAAGCCTCTAAGCTGGTCTCCCCTAATCCTGCCCTTCCCACACCAGCCTTCCCTCCATTTCCAGACCAGCTTTCCTAGGTCATTCTTTTCTCTACATGGTCTCTGCTGAAGAACCAGCTGTGGTTCCCTATGTCTTATTTAGTGGAGTCTGTTCCCCAGGCATCTGAGGTCCTCCATAAGTGCTCCTATCCCCAGCCAGCCCTAGTCCCTTCCACCCCCAGCAGAGTCCTTCCTCCCAGTCAGCTTTTCCAGGCAGTCCCTCCTCCTCAGAGATCAAGGTTGTATCCTCAGTGAGGCCCCCCAGCCCTGCTCCAGTGACTTCAGTTCCAGGAGGGCTCTCTCGTCTGCCCACAGCACTGAGGCTGACACCTCTGTGGTTACTACCCCTGGTCCCCCGTGATACCATGTATTGATGCCACTAGAGTTGGGGCACTTGGGATGTATCATGTGCAGCCTTGCTGAGTGGCTATTTTGAAAGGAGACAAGAGTTTTTCTCTATAAAATGCCCAAAACTTTATCTCATTCTAAGCCATCTTTGCTTCTGGACACCTAACTTCTCCCTAACTGCCCAAGACTACCATGAGACACCCACAATGACCAGGAGATGTGGAAGTCTCCAGAGAGCTCCATGCAGGGGGTAAGGAGGATTCACTTGCTTTAGCTAATTTAGGTCTCATAACACCTTTGTGAATAGTGCGTGACATCCCCATTATCCAGATGATGAAACTAAGGCTTAAAGACATTAAGGAACCTGCTGAAGATCTCACAGACATCAGAAGTGAGAAGATTCACACTTAATCTTCCTAATTTCAAATACAGACCTCATCAGGGAAATGGCTGAAGGTCTAGGCCTGCTGGATCTCAAAGAAAGAACCAGGGTGGGCACTGACTGCTATTTGCAAATCAGTAGAAGGTTGAATGTGAAAAAGGGTAGATTCACTCTTTCGGGTATCTTTGAGAGGTGGGGCCAGAGATCAGCTGGAACTACAAGAGCCCTAATGACAAGCGTATTAGACATGTGATAGAGGCCCCCAGGAGACGCTGCTGCGGGTCTTGCACCTGCCAGCGGGACACGAGGAACTTCCCGCTCCCTCTGGAGCTAGGCACTAAGACTCGAGGAAGGGAAGTCAGGGAGGAAGGCGAATGCGGAAGGCAGGAACGGAGGGGAGAGGAAGGAAAGAGTCTGTGGCTGTGCCTGCATGTGCCTCAGCTAATCTCTCAGGCCTGGTTTTCCCCTTGGTAGAGTGAAAATATGCACACGAGACCTCATGATATCAGAGAATCCTCTTATTTTTTCTTATTTTAAAATTGTTATTAATTTATTTATTGAGACAGAGTCTTGCTCTCGTCACCCAGGCAGGCTGGAGTGCAGTGGCACAACCTCAGCTCACTGCAGCCTCCGCCTCCTGGGTTCAAGCAATTCTCCTGCCTCAGTCTCCCGAGTAGCTGGGACTACAGGCATGTGCCACCACGCGTGGCTAATTTTTTGAATTTTTAGTAGAGGCAGGATTTCACTGTCTTAGCTAGAATAGTCTTGATCTCCTGACCTGGTGATCCACCTGCCCTGGCCTCCCAGAGTGCTGGGATTGCAGGCGTGAGCCACCATGCCCAGCCTAATTTTATTTTTTATTTTTAAATTAGAGATAGAGGTCTTGCCATGTTGCCCAGGCTGGTCTTGAACTCCTGGTCTCAACTGATCCTCCTGCCTTGGCCTCCTAAAGCACTGGGATTACAGATGTAATCCATCGTGCCTGACCAAATCCTATGATATTTATTTATTTATTTACTTATTTTGAGACAGGGTCTTGCTCTGTCACCCAGGCTGGAGCATGGTGGCACGATCACAGCCCTCTGTAGCCTCAACCTCCCAGGCTCAGGTGATCCTCCCATCTTAGCCTCCCAAATAGCTGGGACCACAGGTGTGCACCACTATGTCCAGCTAATATTTTTTTATTATTTTTGTAGAGATGGGGGTCTCCCTATGCTGCCCAGGCTGGTCTTGAACTCTTGGGCTCAAGTGATTCTCCTGCTTTGGCCTCCCAAAATGCCAGGATGATAGGTGTGAGCCACCACACCTGGCCCAAATGCTATGATTTTTAAATGAAAACATGTGGCAAAGCTAAATGTTCTTGGGCCAAAGGAAAGAACCAGAAAGAGTGGGAGACCTGTGCTTTCAAATCCTTCCCAGCTTCCAGTAGGTGCCTGGCATTCAAGAGGTGTTCAAGAAATGTCTCTTGGACTATCTGGGTCTAGTCCCACTAGGAACCAGTGCTGGGCTGGCCACAGTTCGACTTTGTCCTCGCAGACCCTCCTTACCATATGTGAAATACCATTGATCCTGGTGATAATTGTCTTGATGAGGGTTTTGGTGTCATCTTGAACTCTTTGGATGGGCACAGCTTGGGTGTAGGACAGACAGGCCCAAAGCCACAGGAATCGGCACAGGCATCCCCAACGCATTTTTCTTCCCAGAATGTGCCTCTTGGGCCTGAAAACAGAAGGAACCACACATTGCAAGGAGCTGGTATCTCAGAATACACCCATCTGCCCTGTTACCAACCACATTACCAGATGCGGATAAAAATCAGCTTTGCTTTCTGCCCTGGCTACCATCCCCTCAAAGCCAAAGACAATTCATGATCTACGTACGTATTAATGAAATGCATCCCCTTAGGAAGAGGATTATTGTCTGGCAAATAAAACCACCATGAGGTATCCCATAGACCACAGAGCAGTGAGGCCAGGGTGTAATCGAATGGACGTGGTAGGGATGATGTAGATCTCAGTGTGTGCTTCAAGGGAAAAAGAACAGACTTTTAAGGTGTGGTTTGAACCCAGTCATTTACTTGCTGTATAATTTTAAGCATATCACATAATCACAAAATACTCCTCATTCATCCCTGTAATATATCTATCTCTAGGCTTTTATGAGGATCAAATTAGATAATGCATGTAAAAGAGCTTAAAGGCGTTGTGAAATGTTCTCTATCATTACCCTGTCATTAGCGATTATGCTACTCACCCGTCCTCTGCATTTCTCCCTCACAGCAGCCTGCTGATACTCTGTGACGGCCTTTACCACTTACCTCCTTACTTCCTTTCTCTCCCACCCACTGGGAGCCTGAATCCCACTGAGACATCTTGATTGTCTAAATAATATGCCAGACACAGTGCTCCACACCAGGGATGCAATGGTGAACAACAGATGCTCTCCACCCTCAAGTGGAGTTAACAGGAGAAATAGGTCAATGAGCCATTCTAAACCAGAAGGAAAGGGCTTTGCCAAAAGGGCAGATACAGGATACCACCAGAGGAAGGGCACAGCGGCTCACACCTGTAATCCCAGCACTTTGGGAGACCGAAGTTGGTGGATCACGAGGTCAGGCATTCAAGACCAGCCTGACCAAGATGGTTAAACCCGGTCTCTACAGAAAATACAAAAATTAGCTGGGCATGGTGGCAGGGACCTGTAGTCCCAGCTACTCAGGAGGCTGAGGCAGGAGAATCGCTTGAACCCCTGGTGGTAGAGGTTGCAGTGAGCTGAGATCACGCCACTGCACTCCAGCCTAGGCAACAGAGTGAGACTTTGTCTCAAAAAAAAAAAGAGGCCGGGCGCAGTGGCTCACGCCTGTAATCCCAGCACTTTGGGAGGCCGAGGCAAGCGGATCACGAGGTCAAGAGATCGAGACCATCCTGACCAACATGGTGAAACCCCATCTCTACTAAAAATACAAAAAAATTAGCTGGGCATGGTGGCGCGTGCCTGTAGTCCCAGCTACTCGGGAGACTGAGGCAGGAGAATTGCTTGAACCCGGGGGGCAGAGGTTGCAGTGAGCCGAGGTCACGCCACTGCACTCCAGCCTGGTGCCTGGTGATGGAGTGAGACTCTGTCTCAAAAAAAAAAAGAAAAAAAAGATACCACCAGAGCGCAAAGGGGGCTCCCTGGAAGAAGTGTCACCTGAGCTGGGGATTAAGGACTGAGTATGGGTTACTAAGAGAAGAAAGTGCTGGCCATAGTGGCTGAGAAGTCGGGAAATATAAAGACATGGCGGTGGGAGATAACAACATTCACTCAGAATGCTTGGAATTTTCAAAGTCTTGGAACTGTGAATTCTAAAATTAAAATGATATGCAGATCCTTGATTAAGCAGCAAAGTTTTAATGAGATACATGAGGCAAAAGGTAATAAAGCTAAATGTATGCGAGTCTGTGTGCAATGATCCATGCTAAGTATATGTGCATGAGTCTGAAATAATAATGAAATGTAAGTAAATATTAGGATGAAGGTTCTGGAGGTGGTAGTAAAGTTACTCTCTGCTTTTCATGTTCTTTCTCATCTGGGTCTTGATGAAAACAGGTAATACGTTTTCTGTCCATAGATGGCAATATTAATAGGATTCATTTTCTGGCAATACAATAAAAACAAGCAGTCTGTCTATATATTATTTATGATGTTAGATCAAAGTCATGTTTTTTTTTTTAAATCTGAATTTTACAGGAGAGAAAAATATGGGACTCAAGAAGAGGAGTCAGCTTGCCTAAAGTCAAACAGGTCCATCACATAGTCAGGATTCAGACCCAGAAGGCAGGCGTGCAAGCCACCCACCCTCCAGCACCTCCAGGATTTAAGGAAAAGCCCACAGTATACCCCAATTCCCAGTCAAGGGCAGCTGCTGGGAACATGGCACGTGGAAGCAAATGCCCTGCTCTGGGATGAAGCTATGATGTACCCCCATCTCAACTGCAAACATGAAAAATACTGTGTACCAAGTAATTTGGGAAAAGGCAAATTTATCTCTTAAAAAAGTAAAACTTCCCCTATTAACTACTTGTTACCTGTGTAATACAGCAAATGTTTGTGGAACTGGGTTACATAGTGCTAATCCCCATTTTGATTCCGTGAAACCCTAGCAGAGGTGGGAGAGCGTAGTGATGAGGCGCTGCAGCTGCAACAGCAGGCTCTGCTCTTGTTAGCTTCATGTCTCTGCGCAAGATACTTCCTTAAAGCATCCTTTCCTTTCAGTAAAATGGTGCTAACACCACCATCTGGCTCCACAAGGGCAAATGAGATGAACCTGTGAAGCCCCTGCCCTTGGCGTGCGTGTCCAGAGTAGGATTGGGGAGTAAATTATTATAATTACCAGGCAGGGCTTGAAACGCTGGGCCACACTACCTGTAGCCAACTGTGAATTAAGCATTTGGCCCATTGTCTTCCACAGGCTATCTCAACAGGACGCCTGGTGTCTCTGGGTCTTCCCCATGTGGCGCAAGATCAACTTGCCTCCTTTTCTAAGATTCATGTGTTGATGACACCCTCCTTCCCAAGAGAATTTATTACCAGAATTTATTACCAGATTGTGAGAGTGACTATTAACTGTGGTCATAGTTGCTGTCACATAATGGCCACCCTCAATACCTAAGTGCAAAAGCAGTTTTACAAGGCCCCTCTATCACCACTGATAATATGCTTCAGTGGAGGCTGGAAGTAAATTGTGGTTTCTTGAAAACATGGAGCTGAGAAGCTGCCACTGAGTAAGGCTGCCCAACAGGAGAGGCCAGGTTTAGGGGAAACCTATGGGGGTCTGCAGAGAGAACTGGTAATAGATCCATCTGAAATCAAAGTGCTTGCAAGAATCTGCCCCACCAACACACAACACACATATTCATACACATATCACACACATCAACACAGATCACCCTTTTCATAGAGGCTGCTAGTCATTCCCAATATCTTGCCTTCCATTCTTCCCCAGTCATAGAAAACTCCAAGTCTCAGGTAGGGATATGGCCATCTAGAATAAATACTTTCCTTCTCAGAGTCTCTCAACTAAGTGTGGCCATGTGACTAAATTCTGGCCAGTGAAATATAAGCAGAAGTGTCTCAGGAACCTGTCATGTGCCTTCATCTCTTCCTTTTTCGTCCCTTGCTCCATTCTGATGCCTGGACTGTAGATGTGGTAGCCACGAGTCTAGCACCACCTTGGACCAGGAGGACAAAGGCCTCACCTTATGAACGCAGGGCAGGGGGCTCAGTTCCTGAGGACCTCATGGAGCTGAGATGCCATGCTGGTCTTGGACTCCCTACCTCTGGACTTGTGCTAGGTGTGTGTGAGAGACATAATGTCTGCCTGTAAAAAGCCACTGTTCTTTTGGGTCTCTGCTAAATGCAGCCAAATTTAATGCTAACTGACTTAATGCAGGCCATCATGGGCATCAGAAAAGAGTGGGCATTAAGTCTTCCTTCGTTCACCTGAGTCTCAGTACCTGGGCGGGGCCTGGCCATGGCCCAAGAAGGGGAGGAAGAATGTCTGGGAGGAGCAGGGTTAGGGACTAGGAGAGGAGGGACAATTCAAGACAGCAAACAGTTGGTGCAAAAATAATTGCTGTTTTTGCCATTACTCTTAAAAACCACAATTACTTTTGTACAAACCTAAAACAATTTCACGGAGTGTAGTACCTGACACACCATAATTACTCAACATAGGTTTGATGGTTGGTGGCTAACATGTATTGATTGACCATTGTGGGCCTGAAACAGACATGAAAAAGATACGGAACCACAGGAAAGCAGAATCAGGAGTGGGAAGGGATGAGGAGAGGCTGATGGCTTTCCCAGGGAAGCCGAGGTAGTTGGTACACACAGTATTTCATCTTGTCAACTACTTACATATAGTATTTGTTAAAAATAAAAGGAAAGAACAAAACTGTGCCCTTAAGCAACTGGTTTAAGAATTTACATATTTAACTTCAATGCAAGGAAGAACATTTATTTTTATTTATTTATTTGTTTTTGAGACAGTCTCATTCTTTCACCTAGGCTGGAGTGCATTGGTGTGATCTTGGCTCACTGTAACCTCTGCCTCCAGGGTTCAAGCAATTCTCCTGCCTCAGCCTCCCAAGTAGCTGAGATTACAGGCACCCACCCAGCACGCCAGGGCAATTTTTTGTATTTTTAGTAGAGACAGAGTTTCACCATGTTGGCCAGGCTGGTCTTGAACTCCTGACCTCAGGTGATCCACCCGCCTTGGCCTCCCAAAGCGCTGGGATTACAGGCATGAGCCACCTCACTTGGCCTTATTTTTTTGTATTGTTAATAGAGACAGGTTCCACCATGTTGGCCAGGATGGTCTCCAACTCCTGACCTCAGATGATCTGCCCACCTTGGCCTCCCAAAGTGCTGGGATTACAGGCTTGAGTCACTGCGTTGGACCTGAGCCACTCCACCCAGCCAAAGAAAAACATTTAAACAGAAGAAATGCTTTGGGTGACTCAGCAAAGAAAGTCATGGTGCTTAAACTGATGAACTTTACGAGCTCCTCAGAGCTATGCTTGAGTCAGAGCATAAGGCCTTAGGAAAGTGGCTAGCCTCTCTGACACTCAGTTTTCCTGGCTCTCAAGTGGGAATGATATGAATCATCATGCCACCTGTTGCTGTTATGTGGCTGAAATGAGATAAAGCATGTAAAGTGCTAACTTCTTGGCTGGCATGTAGCCAACCCCAGTGCCTTAGCTGTTATCACCATTATTTCCAGTGGACAAATCAGGGAGGCATCATGGAGGAGGTGGCATTTGGTAAGGGACCTGAGATTGGGTAGGAATTGAGTTTGTGAAAGTGGAGGAGAGGGCAGCCCTGGCAGAGGTGGAGGAACACAGGTGGGTTTAGGAGATGGTGGCTTCCAGCTGATACCAGGGTGAGGAGGCCGGGAAGGGCTTGGGCTGGGATCACAGGGGCAGCAAGCCCCGGATAGGGAGGCGAGGCTTTTCCTTCTGCACCCTGAGGAGCAAATGTTTTCAGCCTGGCTGACTGGAAGTATGGAGAGGGAAACCAGGAGAGGCAGGAGGAGAGGTGTTGGAAAGAGGAGGTTGGGTGCCTCCTAATGTCCTAGTACTGGCAGGACGTGCTGGTGGGCCCGTCCAGCTGCTGCTTGGAATTGGAAGTCTGCGCTCAGAGACAAAGGGCTGCAAATGTAGGACCCAGGGGCCCGCCGCAGCTGCGGCAGGAGAGCATGGGGACAGCACGGGTTGGGGTGGAAGAAAGGCTGCAGTCAGCTGTCTGCCTCAGCTGCAAAACCTCTCTCCAGAAGCTTTCAAAGCAGTTTTGAACATTTAGGAGCTGCCATTTTCTAAGAGTTAAGAGATAAGCAGCTGAAATGTTGATCCAGCATCATTCTTTCCTCTGAGTGCCGCTGAAGCAGATCCTGGAGAGGAGAGGGGTCTCTAGGCAGGGGTGGGCTCACAGCGGGCGTGTGCTCATTTGGGACACAGCAGTCTGCACTCTGCTATCTCCCTCACCGCCCGCTCCTCTCTGCACTCCTGGGCCGCCTTCTCCACAGGCTGCCTTCCTTCTCCTTTATCAAGGCCTGGCTGCCCCATCTTCTACCCTCCTCCCCTGCCATGGTACCCTGGAGAAGAAATGAGAAAAACTAGAACGTGGAGCCTGTTGAAAAAATGAAATGTGGCTGGGTGTGGTGCTCAGCCTATAATCCCAGGGCTTTGAGGGGCTAAGGCAGGAGGATTGCTGAGCCCAGGAGTTCAAGACCAGCCTGGGCAACACAGAAAGACCCCATCTCTAAAAAAAACAACAACAACAAAAAAAAAAAAAAACAGAAATTAGCTGGGTGTGGTGGCAAATGCTTGTGGTCCTAGCTGCTTGGGAGGCCAAGGTGGGAGGTTTGCTTGAGCCCAGGAAGTCGAAGCTGCAGTGAGTTAGGATCACACACTGCACTCCAGCCTGGGTGACAGAGCAAGACCCCATCTCTTAAAAACAAAAGCCAAAAAAGAAAATGAAACAATCGCAGCAAACGGGGCAGCAAGCGAGGCTTATATAATGTGCCATTAACCCCACCACAAATTCCTCTGTCTGACTCCACCTGGGTCCTCTGCACTGGCCTCACTCATCCTCAGGTGGGTCCCATCCCCATCCCCACTTGGCAGTTGTGTACAGGGCCCCCACTTCACCCCCTACCTCCTACCTCCCTAAGAAACTGGTGACCTTTAGACCTCAGCTCCATCACCTTCCCGCCATCGCAGAGGACAAGGCAGATGGAGGCAGACCCTCCATCCTGGGAACCCCAATGTCAAGGTGGGAGTTGAGATAGGCAGAGATACCTGCTGCTCTCTAGATCCAGGCTGGAGGACCTCCTGAGCCAAGGTCAGGCCTGCCCATGACCTTCCGATGACAGCAATGGGAAGAACATAGCAAAGAATGTGGGGACCACAGAGGCATTTGCTGCTGGAGCCTGCTAACCCTGAGCTAGTGAAACTCCTCGGCCTCACTTCCTCTGGTTGAAAGTACCAGAGGTGAGCAAGACACCCAGCACACGTTTTGCTCTCTCCCTCTTTTCTCCGGCCATCCACTGTTTCGCACCTTCCTCTCCAGCAGTCTTTTGCATGCTGCTGTGAATTAAATTCAGGTAATATGGCATTTGCTGTTAATTATGGAAAAAGCTCTAGCTAGTGTGAGTCCTCTCCCTGTACACATTCTCCTGTGGGATCCCTTCCTGTTCTTCCCTCCCACTCTTCTTTCCTTCCTTTCTTCACAACTGCAAGTTGGAAGGGACTTGGAGATGAGGAAAGGACAAAGGAGGAAATAAAGACAGCGAAGTTTGGTTCTTCGTTCTCCAAGTTGCTCAGAATCTAGTGGAACAGACCGAAGCTTGAACAACTCATTTTAACACAACGTGGTGGAGGTTATGAGGGAAGAAGCACAGTATCCAAGGAGCAAAGAGGAAGAGGGACTCTGGGGACGGGAGGAGAGCTTTGCAAGGGAGGCAGTCTGTGAACTGAGACCTGAAGGATGCGTTCCCCAGGGGAAAGAGGGGAAGCAGGGCATTCCAGGACAAGTTGGGGAGTGGGGGAAAGCATGGTTGGTGTGGGATAATTCAATATGGTAGAGGGGTGGAGTGTGTGAGTGTGGAGAGCTGGAATTTGGGGGGCTTAAGTCCATGTTTAGTAGGGACCTGCTGGGAGATCTAACCTACCCAAGACACACACACACACACACACACACACACACACACACACCCCTTGGTGGCCATGTTTGCATTTATACTCCAGCCCCCTTGGCTACAACTGCCTGACCAGTGGTAGGCGAGAGACCAGGAGGCTCTTCTCTCCTCCCTTTCCTCTTCCCTTCTTCCTCCAACCCCTGATTGGGCAATCAGCTTCTCTTTTAGGAATTTAGAACAAGGCTGCAGAGAGCCCAGTTCATCTCTGCTGTGGGCTCAGAAGCTCTGGGGTAGCCACATTTGGCCTCATGTACATGGGACAGCTGAGAGAGACCAGAGTCCACATAGCCACTGAGAGCCAGAGTATGTCACTGCCTGTGCTCCTTCCTAGCCTTCTTCATGGTTCCTGGGTCCACATGAGGCCTGGTGGCCCTCCTTGTCCTTAGCCTTCAGGGTAAGATACTCTTTTCTTATACTCACTTGGATAGCTTTCACATTTTTTTTTTTTTTTGAGATGGAGTCTTGATCTGTTGCCCAGACTGGAGGGCAGTGGGGCAAACTTGGGCTCACTGCAACTCCTCCACCTCCCGGATTCAAGCAATTCTTCTGCCTCAGCCTCCTCAGTATCTTCCAAGTGGCATGTGCCACCACACCAGGCTAATTTTTGTATTTTAACAGAGATGGGGTTTCACCATGTCAGCCAGGCTGATCTCTAATCCTGACCTCAGGCAATCCACCCACCTCAGCCTCTCAAAGTGCTGGGATTATAGGCATGAGGCACCATGCCTGGCCTAGCTTTCAACTTTCTAAATATATTTTTCATTTGAGACATAGATAAATACATGTAGGAGAAATAAGTGTCAAGAAATAAAATTCCCCCTTATCATGGGTAATGCACTCTTGAGAGTCTCAGCTCTTTTTTCAAATGTTGATCGCGATATACGATTTGAAAAACACAGAGCCAGCATGAGAGATTTTCTCTAATTTGCAACCAAAAGCCTCATTTGAGAAATTGTGTTAACATATGTAACCAGCAGACAGGGTGTGAGTATGGGGGTTATATTCTTTCTGTTCATCAGAAAGATCTGATCTTATCAGAGTTAACATAGATTTCTACTCCTGTGTCAGTTCTGACCGTGTGTGTGTGTGTGTGTGTGTGTGTGTGTGTGTGTGTGTGTTAAGGTCTCACTCTGTCACTCAGGCTAGAGTGCAGTGGTGTGATCAAGGCTCACTGCAGCCCCGACTTCCTGGGCTCAAGTAATTCTCCCACCTCTCAGCCTCCTGAGTAGCTGTGACTAAAGGTGCGCACCACCACATCCAGGTAATTTTTTTTTTTTAATACAGCTGGGGTTTCACCATGTTGCCCAGGCTGGTCTGGAACTCCTGGGCTCTGGTGATCCACTTGCCTTCACCTCCCAAAGCCCTGGGATTACAGGTGTGAGCCACTGTGCCCGGCCTCTGATCAACTTTTGAGGCTCCCTGGAGCTCTGTATGAGAAGGATCTGAAGCTCCAGCGAGACTCAGAGGGAGAGGGTTCCCTGATTAATTAATGACACCTGTACCTGTTCCAGCATCTACCATGGGCCTGGAACATAGCAGGGCTTCATTAAATACTTGTTGCTTGAGTAAATGAAAGAGTTCCTATTCTCAATCTGCATTGGCTAACCAGGGTAACCTACCTCCTGAATGGTTCGCTTGCTCCCAAAGTCACATCCTAGAATTCACTTTTGCCCATCAGGAATTTTTATGTAGTTGTCTTAATGAAGACAGAAAATGCTTTAGTGTCTCCCTTTCTCGGGGACCTTGGTCTGCTTCCTGTACTTCCTATGCGTCCTCCAGCACCCAGGTGGGCCCTGACTCCCTTCAGCTTCCTAAGCTGTGTTTCATCTTGACTGCCACCCCGGGGCACTCCCTCCCGTGGACCCCTTCATGAGCCTGGCTCCTGCCCCTGCACTCTGGGACCCCTGCCCTTTTCAGAGACCCCTGCTCTGCTCTCCCGTCTTCTCCATGTTTTCTCTTCTCTTCCTTGGCAAGCCCCCAGCCTAGAGCATCCCAGAGCAAATGCAATGTACACCCAGATGGAGACTAAATCTCCTATAGTATTAGTGAATTGTTGGTATGGGCATTGATTATAGATTCCATTCCAGAGAGCTAACAAACTGAGCAAAAAAGACGGCAGCATGCTGTCTGCTAAGCAACAAGGCACATTGGCTGTCACATGTGGAATAAGTGCAAAGGAGTCTGTGGGCCCAGACACCAAGTGTGTTGTTTTTAAGCAGAAACACCCTCTCTGTTTCTCTGAGACAAGTGTGTGAACAAAGAGGAATTTCAAGGCTCTCTGCCGATCGGCCAGAACGGAGCTGCAGCTGCCAAACTCCTACCCTGGTGGGGATGGGGTAACTGACTGCCGGAGAATTTGGCTCCATTTTCCTTTAAATCATACCAGTGCTGTTCACAGATGCACAAGACACAAGGACTCTATCTTCCTGGAGCCCCTCTTTTCTCTTTGGCTGCCATGTCCCTGTTGGAATCTAGGCGGGGGTGGGACATTGACCCAGGTTCTGTGGCAGCCACCTCCATGCCCTGCATGGGCCACTCAGGCATGTGAGGCATCTGCCTGGGTCTGACGGGCAGGAATTCATTGCAACTTCCCTGGCTCTGTCCTTGGCACTTGGAGCCATTTCCTGGAATGGAGGGGGAGGAAAATATTTCCCCAAATACCAAGAAGAGTGATTTTGGGTATAAGATGTACAAAATATGAGGAGGACGCTCCTTTAGCCAACATAGACATATTCCCCTCAGCCCAATGTCCACAACCGCTTGGGAAGGGCAAGAATCTAAAAGCATCCACTGTTTCTCTCTTCCCTTGTCTCCCTGCCTGAGAGAGAAATGATCAGCATGGCCTTCCTGTTGCTAAGGGTGCTAGAACAGGAGCACCCATGTTTCTAGTTGCCTCCGTGTTTGGTTCTGCAGACAATCCTAATGGGAAAGAGATTGGGAACACTCCCCAGTTCCAGCTGCCCATGGCCCACCTCAGAATCCTACAGAACAAATGCAACTCTGGCTGCCAGAGGTCGGTCATTCCTGCCCTGCAAAGGAAGAGAGCTTGTGCTCCTGGAATGGCACCACCAAGTCTCTGCTCTTCACCCACCTCCCCAAAGATCACCCTTCCAACAGAAATTAATCACCTCTTTGAAGCTACTATTCTGAAATGACAGCCAGCCTGTCATTTGGTCCAGTGGTCTCACTTGGACCTAACTCTGTTTAAGGAGTCCTTTCCCAAAAGCACCACCATTTAAACTATAGAAACAGGAGTATAAAGGCTTCACCCACACTGAAATCCAAACCAAGCCCAGAGACAAGGAAAGCTATAGGTGCGCCAGACGGGCCAACAGCGCATATTGAGCAGCCCTGGCTAGAAGTTCTCTTATAACCAGTTCTGTCCCCAGCGACACCTCATTGTATCCATTGCAAAGAAGGCAATTTGCATGGCTTTGAGGCCAGATCTGGTGAGACCCTGCACAATTTCTCTGGAAGATTTTGAGTCTTCCTGACACTTGATTTCCCCCACCTCTACTCACCCTTGCCATTCTCCTAGGCATTGGCCTTATATAGCCCCTCCCATTCAGAGGTCAGGAATTTCCCTGGAAAATGAAGCCTGATTCTTACCTGCAGAGCAAGGCAATGTCTAGGCCTGAGACTGATCACTTCCACCTGTGTCCCTCCAACCCCCAACTTTATCTCCTCCAGGTAGGGGTGGGTATACCCTGATCATTGGGGATGTGCCCAGGGCAATTTCCAAGGCATCTCTGCTCTGCCAATGCCACGAGGTTGGTGGATCTGACAGTCTCCCAGGGACCTGGCTGGTTCTGCAAGGTCGGAGTCCTGCCTTCTGGGCACCAGCACAGCCCAGCAGCAAATCCAACTCTCCCTGGTTCCCGGGAGCCTTCTCTCTGGCTAGAACTCGGTGCAAAGCTGTCATAGTCCAGAACTAAGCCATCGCCCTGCCTTCCGCCTGCTTCAGTTTTCCCCGGGTCCAGAGTGGGGTGGGGCGCTGTGGCCTGCCAAGAAAGACCAGCAGAGAAGGAGGAAGGAGCGCGCCAGGGCCTTACCTTGCAACAGCTGACGCGGCGATGCCTACGGGGCTCCATGCCTGCCCGCCCCTCTTATAGCGGCCGAATCACAACTTGCGCAACTGTCCGGCAGGCCCCGGAGCACCCCAAGTGCCAGTTCCCGCCCCGCCCCGCCCCGCAGGGCAGCGTCCGGCCAGGCGGCTGAGAGCCCAGGTCCCGCAGCGTGTGCCTCGCAGAGTCTCGAGGGAGGGCCTAGGCGCACCAGGAGCCACGCGCACACCCTTGGGTATTTCCCAAAAATTTGGGGGTGGCTGGCAGGAGCGAGAAATCCTCGATGTCCCGCCAGAGGCTCCGGCACGACTATGGCGCAAGGATCGGCCTCTCGGGAAGGTGCTTCGAGCCGCGCGTGGCGTGGCCGGGGCGGGATGGCTGTGAGAGGCTCTGCGGAGCGGGCTGGGGCATCCGGCGGCGCCCTCGCTGGCCCGGGGCACGGCTTCGAGGCGGCGGGGCAAGCCGGGACTCGGCCGGCCGCTGCCCACGCGGCGCTCAGCCCCGACGGCCCTGGATGTCCGAGAAACCCGGGGTTAGAGGGAGCGGCCCGCCCTGCGCCAGGTGCGCCCACCCAGAATAGGGGGCTGGGGGTTCTGCCGTCCCACTCCTCTGGCGCGCGGATAATCCAGTTCCAAGGCCCAGGGCGAATTGTCTCTGAGGGCTGGCACCCCAGGGAGTGCGCGCTCTCTAGAGGGCTCCGGGCGGGCACTGCGGCCTTTGGGGACCCTCTGGACGCACTGTGGGTCTCCATTCTTAACCCTGTATTTCCTAGGTACACAGTGCGGGTGAGGGTGGTGGTCCCAGACATAGCCATGTTTTCCTCATCACAGCCTATGAGAGGGTGGTTTTATCCTCGGGCTTCAGGGATGAGAAACAAATGGGAGGTTAAGCCGGACTTCCCTTAGAATCCCCAGCTGCTGAGGAATAGTGGTGCGCTAGGAACCCAGGCCTGTTCCGGTCCCCGTAGCGAAGAGAAGCTCCAAAAACAAACCACTCTGTTAAGAATCAACCCAGCCGGGCCCGGTAGCTCACGCCTGTAATCTCAGCAGTTTGGGAGGCCAAGCTGGGTGGATCGCCTGAGGTCAGGAGTTTGAGACCAGCCTGACCAACATGGTGTAACCCCGTATCTACTAAAAATACAAAATCAGCTAGGTATGGTGGTGCATGCCTGTAGTCCCAGCTACTTGGGAGGCTGAGGGAGGAGAATCTATTGAACCCAGGAAGTGGAGGTTGCAGTGAGCCGAGATTGGACCATTGCACTCCAGCCTGGGTAACAAGAGTGAAAATCCATCTAAAAAAAAAAAACAGCAACAAAAACAGCCAATCTATCATATAAAGCAGGGAACTGCAAATGATGCCTGTGAAACAAGCAAAAGAAGAGACCGGATGCAGTGGCTCATGCTTGTAATCTCAGCACTTAGGGAGAGGTGGGAGGATCAGTTGAGGCCAGGACTTTGCTACCAGCCTGGGGCAACCTAGTGAGACCCTGTCTCTAAAAAAAAAAAAAAAAAGCTTGGTGCTTGGTGTTCGTCTGTGGTCCTAGCTACTTGGGAGGCTGAGGTGGGAGAATCGCCTGTCTCTTAAAAATAAAAAATTAAGGCCTGGCACAGTGGCTCACGCCACTAATAAACATCTATGGAATAAATGCCCCACTAAATACATCATGTTAAGCCATTTCCGATAAGACAGGGTGAAGACTGCTGCTTGACAAAACAAAGCAGTGCCAGGGGCCCGGCCATCTAGCAGTGTGGAGCCCATCCTGAGCTCCACAGCTTCCACAGGACACACCCACGCTTTCCGCCCCTCAATCCTCTTGGGTCTAACCTATTTCTCGACGTACTCTAGTTCTGCCTGATGGTTTTGTTCATTAACAAATGATCCACTGTGTTTGTTCAACTCCCCCCAAAGCTGATTTTCTTGGTCATCTGGGTCAAGCTTTCAGCTTCCAACAGGCTTTGAGGGAGGGTGGGGAAGATGGACACGTCTCAGCACTGACTCACTCACACCTTCTCTTTCTTGAAAAGTGGCTGCTTCTTATAGTGGAGAACTGCAGGGGTCTCCATTTTCTAAAGGCTCAGCTTATGGAAACATGAGGTTATCAAGCACGTTAGATTTGCCTTCAGTCTCCCCAGGCTGAGTCTGTTCACTTGGTGAGTAGGGCACTGGGCTAAGCAGGAGAGGGTTTTGATTTCATCTCTGGGTGGGTCATTCAGGTTTGCTGTGTGTCGGTTCCACAGACAGTGACTGACTGCTAGCACTGGTAGGCGTTATGAAAATGAGAAAGCCAGGGGTCTTATCTCTAGGACATAGACTGTTGCAGGGCACACTCTAGTCCTGGCCAGTCTTGCAAGGGGGTATGTGTGCATGAGCAGAGAAGGAAGGGGTGAGGGAACCAAGTGGCCCCTTAGATGGACAAATGGTCCCAGCTTCCTCCAGCCAGACACTGCCAGAACTCCAGGCCAGCCACTCTCACGCCTGGGAGGGATTCCATGCTGGTTATGTCACCTCGAGTTCTCTTTCTCCTCTTGCCTCGTGTCTTTTCCTTGTCTCTTTTCACCTATCCCCTCTCCCTCTTCCACTATAGACCTCCTTAAACAAAATAATGAAAAATAAGTAAATCACAGATTTTAGTGGATGTTTTCATACCTCCATCAGGACGTCAGTGGCAGTATCTGGGAAGTTTCAAAAGGTGGTTTTCATAGCATCTCTTCCTCCAGTCAACAAACACACAGTCTTATATATTTATGAGCTACATAACACACTATTCGTAAAACTTAGTGGCTTAACCCAAGACTATTTATTTAGCTCATAATTCTGTGGGTCCAGCAATATGACCTGACTCATGCCTATGGCGGCTGGCTGACTATCAGCTGAGACGATGAAGGTAACTGGTCTAGCCTGTGCTTATTTACATGGTGACAGCTTCTGGATTCTCAAGAGCAGCAAAAGATGGAAAACCCAACTTGCAAGCACTTTTCAAGTCTCTGCTAACATCCTGTTTGCTCTTTTTTTTGTTGACCAAAGCAAGTCACATGGCCAAACCCAGAGTAACTGGGAGGAGATTGCCCAACCCAGCAATAGAGGAAAGCACCACCAGATTGGGACCTTATTGTAATCAGCCCATCATGGGAAGAGGTGTCACACCGAACTCATGACAGACTTCTCCAGCAGCAAGCATCAGCACAGGTGGCTAAGTGGCTACACAGAGAAAAAGGTAACTCTACAAGGGCAGGAAAGGACACGGAGGGGCCAGGTCAGCTGGAAGGGAGCTTCGGGGAGTGAGAGAGAAAATACTTGCAAAGAAAGGTAATGAGGAACTGGGTCTTGAAAGGCCTTTGTAGACAGTGGAAGTCATTAAAGGCACCAGAGGACATTCATGTGATCGAGTCACCATTTTGGAAGATTCAAATGGCAGAGACACACAGGGAGGATTGCAAGGAATAAAACAAGGATTGCAAGAAATGCAGGAAGGATTGCAAGAAATAAAAATCGAGGTGACAAGTTATTAAAAATTACTTATTCACCTGTTTGTTCATGCATTCATTCATGGAACCAAGAGGCGTATTGAGGGCATACTATGCACTGGGTACTGTGCTAGATCCTGGAGATTCCATAATGAGAACGGTACAGCCCTGGACCTCAGCAGTGGTTCCGGAGCATGAGTCAAGGGTAGTGAGGAGACAGAAAAGACAGATCCAAAAGAAATTTTGAAGAAAAGAACACCAACCCTGTTAACCCTAGGGAAAGAGCGGTCATATTTCCACACACTTCCCCATCTACAGCTCAATGCTGCTGGTAGAGACACAGAAGTAGTGGGTGGGACGAAGATGCTTCTCGTGAACATGGTTGCCAAGGACATGTGGCCTCTGGTGTTCAGCAGTTAACTGGGGCTACAGTCCAGGTAAGGGACCAAGGATAGAGACACGCTCCAGGCACCCTCTGCAAGGACACAAAAGATGACTTCTTATGAAATCAGGGTTGTGGGGCCCAGCAGGCTCAGGCCGGTGAAACATTTTGTAATCTGCAAGGTTTTGAGCAGATCAATACACAGTAAAGAGTATGGAAAGGACAGAGAAGGGATGGGAATTTGCTGGTGTGAAGATCACAAAGAGCTCGGGGGAAGCCACATGAAATAGAGGCCACATTGGAGCTTAGCAGCCCATATCAGTCTGGGGAAAGAGTCCTGCAAGGGCCAGAGCAAGAACAAGGACTTTTCCCTCCTTGTAATTTTTTAATTGCCCAAATAATCATGTGCATTGCAGAAAATTAGAAAAGGCAGAGAAGCAAAGCCATGAGAAAAATCATCCCTCATCACACCATGCTGAGATAACCCCTGTTAATATGTTTGCACTGATCTGCCCAGACTTGGTAACAGCCTCTTACATCCTCAGTTGGAAGCCAGCCTGGAAACCCTGAAAAAACAAATGACAGCCAAGAGGTTGATGGCAACCAGCTCCCGCTCTGGGCTGCATGCTCTTTCTCTCACTTGGTTGGTCTTTCCCACTGGAGTGGAAGGACTCGAGCCATGATCCTTTGTAGAGCTGGACCCCGCCCAGATGCCCAGGGCTACACAGGCATTTGGAGAGATGTTCTGGAGAAGCAGCAAGAAGCCTTGAGCCCTGCAGAAAGCTGTGATCTGACACTTCCCACATCTCCAGCCCTACATTTGTCCCTAAAGAGGTGTTTTGCCAGACTACTTGCATAAGTACCTGTAGATAAGCCTCTAGCAGCGATTATGGCTCAGTAGATTCACCACTTGCTCCTGCAGCTGGAAAGGAGGTGGGCTTCGGAGCTTCAAGTCCCTGGAAAGGCGCTGTGCACTCAGTGCTCAGCTGGGCCCTGGGTGGTCCCAGGGAAGTGAAAGTCACAGTTCATGCCCTCGAGGAATCCACAGTTTTCCAGCAAAAATTTGGAAACAACTCAGAATTACTATGGAAATGTGGCTGTGATTGC
Source organism: Cheracebus regulus (assembly GCA_963574635.1). Classification (NCBI taxonomy): domain Eukaryota; kingdom Metazoa; phylum Chordata; class Mammalia; order Primates; family Pitheciidae; genus Cheracebus; species Cheracebus regulus. The sequence continues at coordinate 8,081 of CAUYQU010065781.1, read as the reverse complement.
CACTGCCTGTGGGGGGCTGCATGGTATGGTGTCTCCTGGGCTGACCCTGGGGCTGCACTGCCTGGGGTGGGTTGAATCCTGGCTCTGAGGGGGCTTTGGGTAATTGCTTGTGCTCCCTCTACCTCTGTTACCTCGTTTGTCACAAAAGCATCACAGCACCCCCTCATAGTGTTGTTGTGGGGATCATTTGGGTTATTGCAAATAAAGCACTCTGCAAGTGTTCATTATGAATGAGAGCAGGGGCTTTTGAAGCACATGACAGAGTGGAGTTGGTCTGGAAGGCTGCCTGAGAAGGCACCTGCTTTGCATGGGCTAAGCAGTCCAGAGGGGAAGGAGTTCAAATGTGCCTGCTCAGCTGGGTGGAACGCAGTGACCAGAATAATCTATCCATCCTGCTTTTATGCAACCATTGGGCCTGAGGTCTGGTTCGTCCCGTTATGGCCTGTAATGGAGCCGAGGAGTCAGAGGGTCTGATTGCCCAGGGCTGAGGCAGCGTGTTGCATAACCAGGGTTGCTGTATGGCACTTTGCAGAGGACGGCATGGCTGAGCAGCGTGTCCCAGCAGCCAGGAGCTCAGGGGTACTCTCCTGGCCTAGACGGTGTAGCTCCCCAGCACCCAGCACCCAGCTCCTACCCGCATGTGCTTCAGATGGGAATCACTGTCCTGTGCCAGGAGACGTCATTTTCAAAAAACAGAATATCTTTTATTCTGGTTAAACAAATAATGAACATCGTAGAAAACATCCAGAGAAGATAATTCAAATTTCTTATTAATCCACTACCCTGAAATCGTGAATGTTTTATATTTTTTAACACATAACTTTTCTCTCTCTCTTGTATGTCTATATTTATGTATTTTTTTCTATCAGAAATAGGATCATGTAGTACACACTATTTTGCAAATGCCTTAAGTTTCTTTTCATGTCATTAAATATTCTTCCATGATGTAATTAACAACTGCTGCATTGTGTGAATATGCCATAAATTATTTAGCCAAACTCTATGGTTGAAAATTTAGATCATTTTCAATGATTTTTTACCTTTTTAAAATAAGGTTTTCATGCATAATCTTGTAGATAAATCTCTGCAAATACTCATGCTTATTTCCTTAGGATCATTTCTAAAAGCTGGGTTCATGGTTCCGGCATGCAAATTTTTATGGCCCTGGTTGCCCACTGCAAGAGCTCTTGGATGAGACCCTCAGGGATGGCTTCCCTGCTCGATGACCTGGGAAGGCATGGCCCGGCAGGAAGCTGGGCAGAACTCTTCAAGCACCTTGGAAATTCCTCCAGTACTGAAGTTAAATAGCTGGGACAAAGAATGTGGGAGAAAGTAGAGTCAGCTAATGTGAAGCCAGGAAGCTTGGCTGCCTTTTGGAGAGTCAGGGAACCTAAGGATTGCTGGAGGAACCCTGTGAATAATTCCACTGAGGTGAATGAGGTGCTTCAAAGAGGGAGAATCCAGAAAGGACAGACTCTTTTCAGCTCAAAAACCTGCTTGTAGGCCAGGCTAGATGGCTCACACCTGCCATCCCAGCACTTTGCAAGGCTGAGGCAGGAAGATTGATTGAGCCCAGGAGTTTGAGAGCAGCCTGGGCAATATAGTGAGACCTGGTCTCTAAAAAAAGAAAAATAGCTGGGTATGGTGGCATAAACCTATGGTTCCAGCTACCTGGGAGGCTGAAGTGGGAGGATCACTTGACCCTGAGACTTCGGGGCTGCAGTGAGCTGTGATCTTGCCATTGCACTCAAGCCTGGGCAATAGACGGAGATCCTTTCTCAAAACAAACAACATCTGCTTATAACTTTCAAGGGAGCCCTAGGTTTGCCCACACTTTTGGGCTGTGATCTGTCTCTCTTAATAGGCTGTGCTCCCCAAGGGCAGGAATGTGTCCATTCTTCATCTCTGCACAGCACATCCAGCCCAGTGATGAAAAATATTTGTTGAGCTGACAGGACAGACATCACTCCAAGTCACAGCCCCTGCACCTCTTCCTCCTGTGTTTTCAGACCAAGGCTCCAGGCATCTCATTGCCAGGCTAAGTGTACACTGGAGCATCTTTTCCAGAGGACACTTGAGCAATGTGCAGCAAAGACCTTAAAACAAGTATACCTCTTGACCAGCTATTTCACCGCTCCCAAAAATAATCCAAGATCTCCAGGAACTACCTCCTGCTTCCTTACATTCTGGGCCGTGGTGTTCTTGACAGTAGGAGAAGGATATCGCCTGCCCCATTACCCATACTCTGCTCCTTCTTGATGCACACTTAAAATACTCCCTCCTCTAGCTAGCTTGCCCTGACTCCCAGACAGACCTCTTCTCTACTGTGTGTTAGAGTTAGTTACGTGCTCGACTTGTCTGAACTTCCAAATCTCAATTTATTTGAGGGCAGGCAGGCAGAATCTGTAGGTATTTTATCTTTATCCTTCTCTGCACCTGGCTGAGTGAAGAACCAATGGTGGGTTCAGAAAGTTTAATGAAAGGGCACACTTGCAGAAAGCCTCTTGGTCACACCCTGCAGGACTGTGAAACCGCATCCTCTGCCTGCTGACAGTGACATCAAGAATGAGCTATAGAATTGCACAGTCTTAGTAGCAGCAACAGATTTTCCACCCCACTTTTCAGAATCACAGTCTAAAATTTAGTAGAGCAAATGGAAGCTGGAAGGAGTGAGGGGTGTTAGCCAAACATACACAGATGCTCTAGAATCCATGTGATCTGATAGTAAGTTCCAGACTCAGTTCCTGAACTAACTTGCTTTTTATTTATTTTGTAATACAAATATGATTATTTCCAACAAAAAGTAATGCATTCTTTACAATAAGATCTATCACGCAGAACTTTTGCTTTTTGAGTTTCTTTCTTTTTTTTTTTGAGTTTCTTTTTTTTTTTTTTTTGAGTTGGGAGTTTTGCTGTTGTCACCCAGGTTGGAGTGCAATGGCGTGATCTCGGCTTACTGCAACCTCCACCTACTGGGTTCAAGTGATTCTCCTGCCTCAGCCTCCCGAGTAGCTGGGATTACAGGCACCCATCACCATGCCCAGCTAATTTTTGTATTTTTAGTAGAGACGAGATTTCACCAGGTTGGTCAGGCTGGTCTCCAACTTCCGACCTCAGATGATCCACTCACCTTGGCCTCCTAAAGTGCTGGGATTACAGGCCTGAGACACCATGCCAAGCCATTTTTTTTTTAAAGGGATCTCTCTCTGCCACCCAGACTGGAGTGCAGTGGCAAGACCACAGCTCACTTCATCTTCAACCTCCCAGGCTCAGTCACTCCTCCCACCTCAGCCTCCTGAATAGCTAGGACCATAGGTGTATGTCACCACACCTAGCTAATCTTTTTTTTTTTTGGTAGAGATGGGAGGGTCTCCCTATGTTGCCCTGGTGGTCTTGAACTCCTGGGCTCAAGCAATCCTCTTGCCTTGGCCCCTTAAAGTGCTGGGATTATAGGCGCAAACCTCCGTGTCTGGCCAAAGGCTGTAAATATGTGCAGAGTTCCTATGAAACTCCCTGAGATTCGGGGAGGATTTAATTAAGTACAATTTGATTCAAAAGAGCCAGCCTCCTGAAACAGGATTTTATGAGAGATGGAAAAGAGCCACTGTACTGACACTTGTCAAAGACTGGGAGGACAGGCTGGCCCTGGCATCTTCTTTCCCGCATCCCCAAAAGCCGCACCTTTCTATTGGTAAGAACTGAATTCTTATTGGCAACATAGCTAATTACTGATGGTCAATGTCCACTTTCTGACAAGGAGAACTACTGAGAGAGCCACCCCAGGCCATGCTGGTGGAGGATGCCAGCTGCAGTCAACCCTGCATAGGGGGTTGCACCACTCCAATGTTGGAAATGAGAAAATGGAGGCTCAGAGAGGTGAATTAAACTGCTTACAGTCGCCCAGCAGAGCCCAGACTCTAGGTCTAGTCAGTCTGACTGAGGAGTCAGGGTTCTTTCCCCTGTCCCGGTGAGTCTCACTCTGGCTACACATTAGAGGCTCCTGGTGCCCAGGTCTCAGCCCAGCCCAATAGAACTAGAATTGCTGGGCTTTGTGACAGGCATTCAATTTTTTTTTTTTAAATACAGTGTCTTATTCTGTCGCCCAAGTTGGAGTACAGCGGCTTGATCACCACTCACTGCAGCCTCAACTGCCTGGTCTCAGGTGATCCTCCCACCTCAGCCTCCTGTGCCACCACCCTGAGCTAATTTTTTGTATTTTTTGTAGAGATGGGGTTTTACTGTGTTGCTCAGGCTAGTCTTGAACTCCTGGGTTCGAGGGAGCTACCCACCTCAGCTTCCCAAAGTGCTGGGATTACAGGCATGAGCCACCACGCCGGGACAGCATTCATATTTTTCAAAAGCTCTCTTGGTGCTGTAATGAGCACCTAGGGTTGGGAGGCCTTTACCTCTAGGCGCTGACCTCACAGGGAGCGCTGACTGACAGATGTGATAGAGACTCCCATCCCAGGAGCTGTTAAGGCAGACGCTGCCCTGTGCACCACCGCACCTCAATTAAGACAGAAGCGCTGAGGGTGGGATCTGCACATTCACATATATACTTTTAAGCTCCTCTGGTGTTTCTGAAGTGCAGCCAGTGTTGAGAATTAGAGTTCAAAGGCTTAAACCAAATTGCCTCTTCAGGCCTTCCCCTTAGGCCGCCAACTAGCCCCCAGCCTGACTAGGGCAGAGCCTGGGGTCCCATTTAAGCTGTGGGGAGTGAGAATGGAGGAGAAAAATAACCAATATTCAACAAGCCAGTATGCAAAGATGTCATCAAATGCTCAAAAAGAACTCCTGATCTCAAGTCAACTGAGTGGCTCCCAGCAAGTTTGTTGGTAAATTTACGTGACATCATCTTCCTTCACAGAAGAAGCAAAATACACTTCAGTCTTTGCTTAGGAAAGTGATTTTTGAAAATGTCATGAATAGGGTCCAGAGGAATGAGGTTCACTTCGGGAACAGAGGGACTCGGCAGACAGGTAGAGAATGGAACTCACACTGTGCGTCTGTTCCGCACAGCCTCTGTATGCAAAGTAGGTAAGAACTGCCGAAAGGCAAAACAGAAGAAGTGTGCCAGTCCATGCATAAAAGAGAACAGGTGAACCCAGGGCTGGGAGCCCGGGAAGGAAAACCGGAGAGGGGCTGGGGGCTGGGGAAGCAGGGGAACTGCTTAGGATGGATGGAGCCCGTTTCTTGCCGATGATGCCCAGGCTCCGCTATCCCAGTAGCATCTGACCTTGGCAGGGCCTGTATGTCCCTCCTCTCTCCTCCCTCCCCTGCTGGTGGTGCCACCTCAGCCTCCCTCCTCCTGAAGGCCTGGGTATCCTCTCCTTAGGAGAGCAGGAGAATTGCTAGGGAACTATAATTTAAAGCAAAATCTCTTCTCAACCCGGAAAACCTCTCCATAAAGGTAGAAGCAAAAGAAAACAGTTTTATTATTGCACAAGCATAAGCATTCAACCAGAATGTGACGCACATGCCAGACATTCTGGGAAGAGATTGCAAAGACCGAAAGGAGGCTTACCTTTTGACCAGCCAAGCAGCTCCAATCTGTTACATGCATGTGCTCACATTAAACAATAACTAGTTTTCAGGGGATGAGTTCTATTTGTCACACACAGTTCATCCTACAGTCACCTGGTTATTGGGGTGGCCATCTGTGTTTGCTAATTTCCTTTACCCAAAGAGAAAATACTAAACTTCTTATTTCTTTATGACAAGGGGTAGTTTTGCAAGTTGGAGCTGAAGTTAGGCTCCTACTTTCCTTCTTCAGAGACTAGAAGACGGGCAGCTATGTTCCTTGATGAGTACCTTTCAAAGGGATGGTTCCCAGGTCCTTGGAGAAAGACATACCTGGGTCCTAAAGTTGGCAAGAGGCTTATTTATCTTTAAAAAGATTTACATACATTTAAAAGAGACAGAGAAAGAACTGCTAATTATGGGTTTCCAAAAGTAAGTGCTCTAGGAAAAGGAAGTGAGATGGGCTAGAAGAGTCTCTTCTGTTTATTTTCAACAGGGAAAATAAGTCTCTACTTTGGTGGCTGGGTATGGTGGCTCATGCCTGTAATCCCAGCACTCTGGGAGGCTGAGGAGGGTGGATCATTTGAGGCCAAGAGTTCAAGACCAGCTTGGCCAATATGGTGAAACCCCATTTCTACTAAAAAATACAAAAATTAGCCGGGGATGGTGGTGCATGCCTATAGTCTCAGCTACTCTGGAGCCTGAGGCAGAAGAATCACTTGAACTCAGGAGGCAGAGGTTGCAGTGAGCCGAGATCACGCCACTGCACTGCAGCCTGGGTGACAGAGTGAGACTCCATCTCAAAAAAAAAAAAATTAAAAAAAATTTTAAAGCCTCTATTTTGTTTGTTTGTTTTAGAGACAGGGTCTTTCTCTGTTGCCCAGGCTAAAGGGCAGTGGTGTGATCTTGACTCACTGCAGCCTCAACCTGCTGGGCTCAAATGATCCTCCTATTCAGCCTCCCAAGTAGCTGGGACTGCAGGCACAGGCCGCCATGCTCAGCTAATTTTTAAATTTTTGGTAGTGATGGAGTCTCACTATGTTGCCCAGGCTGGTCTCAAACTCCTGAGCCCAAGATATCCTCCTGCCTTGGCCACCCAAAGTACTGGGATTACAGGCATGAGCTACCACACCCGGCTGTAAACCTCTTATTTTTAATGTGAATTTATCCTTACCAAATTTAGCTTTGACTTCATGGGGTGGGGATTGAATGTTTGGTCCCAGCAGTGGCTGTCAGTCCATGACATGAGAAAATCCAAGGGGTAGCCTTAAACTGGATTTGATCTTGCAACCTCAAGAGAGAACGAGGGTGGTACAAGGGTGGAACAGGTGCCTTTAGGAGCCTCCAGGGCTTGGGTAGTTTCCCAATTTGACTGGGATGTTAGTAATGCAGGTGGTTCCTCCAGCCAGAGGGCTCCTGACCCCCCACCTTCCTGCTCTTCCGGGCACCCTGTATCCCCCTCATCCCACGCTCAACACTCAGTGTCATCTTTGAGCTCTCTGTAGGGGAGGAAGGCTGTTGGGGATGCTGGTCTGATATGGCTCCTTCCTTCCCTTCCCTCGGCAGCACAGCTCATGGCTTCTGCTCTACTCCAAGTAGACTCTAACCCACTGGAAACTGCAGCCAGTTCTGCAGAAAGTTCAAATCTTTAGGGACTTCATAAATTAGCCTTTACTGCTAAGTTCTCTGGGAAAAAAAGAATTGGGGAGTGGGGGCAGGGGGAGGGGTTGCAAAGCTCAGCACAATCACAGCTTCCTCTTCCCAAACTCTGAGTGTCCGTGTTGCAACCAGTCAGAACAGCACCATCGGGAAGGGGCCGTAGGGGTGGCAGGGTTGATGCAGGGCATGCTGACTGGCCAAGGGGCACTGGGTGACCCTGGGCAGATCAGGGGTGCAGGTGGGAGGGTCAGTGCTGAGGTACAGGTGCTATGACAGCATTTGCTTTGTGTTGGCACATTCTAAGCAGTACCTTGAATTTTTCCTGTTTGTAAGCATGTGGGGTGTGTGCCCTTTTATGTTTGTTAGGGAATTCAGAGCAGGCTCCTGCATTTCTGCTCATGTGTGTATCTCTCAGGGTGTTTTGCTATTGTCAGGCCTTCAACTCATTGGATGGAGCCCACCCACATGTTGGAGGGTAATCTGCTTTACTCAAAGCCCACCGATTTAAATGTTAATCTCATCCGAAACACCCAGGATAGTGTTTGGCCGACTGTCTGGCACTGTGGCCCAGCCAGTATGATATAAAATTAACCATCACAGCAAGGGATGCAGGGAAGGGGAGGCAAATTGCTGAGTCCCAAACACTATTGCAGCTGTCCCAACTCCCTTCATAATGAAACAGGAGTAAAATGGAGCAATCGGTGGATGGGAGGGTGGAGATGGATGAGCAGATAAATGGATGGGGAGATGGATGGATGGGAGGATGGATGGATGGGAGGATGGATGGATGATGAGTGGATGGATGGAAGGATGATGATGGGGGGAGAGATGGAAGGATGGATGATGGGAGGATGGATGGATGGACATAGACAGATGGGTGGATGGAGAGGTGTATAGGTAGA
>CAUYQU010065775.1:0-51271 GCA_963574635.1 Cheracebus regulus | reverse complement strand
ACTAAAAATACAAGAAATTAGCCAGGTGTGGTGGTGAACGTCTGTAATCCCAGCTACTCAGGAGGCTGAGGCAGGAGAATTGCTTGAACCTGGGAGGTGGAGGTTGCAGTGAGCCGAGATCGTGCCACTGCACTCCAGCCTAGTGCCTGAGTGAGATTCTGTCTCAGAAAAAAAAAAAAAAGAAAGAAAGAAAGAAAAAAAAAGGGGGTGGGGTTCAGTCTGAACCCAGACAGCCTAATTCCAGAGCCTATATCTTGCTCCCTGAAAATTATCCCTGTTTTCCTACAGAATGCTTGGGTGCATATAGGCTACTTTCTGCAGGTTCAGCATGGGTGTCGTCGGAAGCCAGGTCATCTCATCATGGTCTGGGTAAACTGTCATTTCCACTTGCTCACGTTTCTTCTATATAAACTGAAATATGGCCTGTGTCACTTTGCAGAAGCTAGTGGCTTTCTGTCCCTTCAAAGTAAGAAAATTCATTCATTAAACATTTACTGAGCACCTACTATATGTTGGCCGTGTATTTCAGAGCACACAGCACTTAAGTCTTCTAGCAGCTCTCTCAGAGAGATCATGGGATGTGTGTGGCCACTTGATAGTAGGTAGTCATCCATAGTTGATGCAAGACTGTCTATCACCAGATGAACAACTTGTTTGCCTATATATGACCCTGAGTCCTGAATGGTTGACTGTCTTCCCTGTTTTGTAAATTACTGAAGATATAAGGCTTTCATTCTGCAAACTTTTCAGGAGAATACTCTTGCACAAACTTTCCTGCTGTGACATTAATGTTAAGATCCACCTTCCTATTGGCAGTTCTTTTAGATTTGTCTTTACTGAGAGTAATTTTTTCCTTCTGCACCTGAGCACCATGGTGTTAGCTGGCTTTGAAAACCATTTCTCTGTGTGTAGCTAAGGCAGACTAATAGGGGTGGAGGGGAGTCCAGGGGTCAGGGGGTAGGCATAGGAATTCAACTATTTTCTTATCTTGATTAAGACAGTTGTGAGCTGTGGGGGAAAAGCACAACTGTCATTTCTTTACAAGTTGGCCCCTCACTAGGACAGGTTCTTGTGGCATCATGGAAACATGAACTTTAAAGCTGAACAGATAATGGATTATAAAGGAAATCCCAAATAAACTTCGATTTAAGGATTGATGTTCCTCAAGAGAAACCACTTTTCTATACTCTTCTATCAAAGCAATGGAAGATGAGCAAATATTTAAATCCAGGAATGATTTCTAATGTGAATAATAGAAACCCTGACTACAGGCTTATTTTTTTTATGTAACAAGCTGACATTAGTAGCTCATTGGCTCAATGACATTAGAGCTAGCATGTCTAACATTCTCTTGGCCTTTTTTTCCCTGGGGTGGGTAGAAAAATGTTCCAGCTGAACATCACATCTGTGTTCAAGGCAGGAAGAAAAGGGAAAGGGAAAAAGAAAGATAGTGCCAAGCATGTCTCTTGCTTTTGTTAGGAAGGTAAAACTCCCTGAAGGCCCCTGCCTGACTTCCCTTAACAGGTCATTACCAGAACTGGATCATATGGCCATCCCTTGATACAGAAACATCTGGGAAAGTTGGCAGTGGGATGGTTGTTATTGATTTAGACTAGTCCAGATTTATTCTGTGGGATGGGACATATTTTCACTCTCATTAAAATTAAGGTTTTATTAGCAGGAAGAAGGAGGAATAGATATTATGTAGGCAGCTAACAGTGTGTACTTAGTTCATTTTCCTTGCCATTGGGAGCCACATGGAACAGACCGTTTTTTGCCATCAGGAGCCACATGGAACTGGCTGTTCCATGAAAGCCCTAAAAGGACTTTTTTTTTTCCAACTTTATTCTCACTGTGATTCAGGGCACAGCAGGCACCATGAGCACCCACCTTGAAAGTAGAGAAACGTTCTCATGTTGAATCTGTGTCTTTTCAAGGATGCTACCTCCTCCTCTGATTCACTCCTGCATGGAAACCAACAGATTTATGTCATTCCCCAAATCTCCTCTAAGCTCTGTTCTAAAATCTTTTGATAGCTGCAAAGCAAACAGCTGAGATTTTCTGCTCGTCTCACACACACATACACACACACACACATTTTGGGGCTGATAATAAAGGGAAAAGTGGGATGTCAGTAACAGATGACTGTTTCAGCCGGCAAGTGCTTTTCATGTTTGAAATGAAAAGCAGAACTAGTCTCCAGGTCCTACATATTAGAGAGCCAGAGACAATGCAGAATGAAAGAATTCAAAGTTAGTATCAGAGCTCTGCCCAGCGGAGAGGAAACACAGGTTCCATCATTGGTGGCAAATAAGCATCCACACACTGACTTTTTATTTCAGCCTTGTCTTATGTTAGTGTTTCCTTGTCCCAGAATATTTCCTCCCTCAGCAGTGACAGGTTTGACTTACAGATAGTTGGGTTGTGGTCTTGTTTTGTAAGTGAAGATTGGAGGTGATTGGAGAGAGGGAAGGGTAAGACAGAGAGGGGATATCCAAGACACAGTTTGTCATCACGGAGGGTCACCTTTTCCCCGGGACCACTCTTACAGCAGTGCGCTAGACAGTGCCCAGTAGACTGCTGCACATGGTTGCTGTCTGACAGTTATAAAGCTTAAATTAACTGTTTGCATTACCTTTCCCGAGTGGAGTGGAGGTGGACTGCACAGTCAGTACCAAGAAACACCTTCTCTCGATCAAGAAAGGATTGCTAATCTTGACCCTTTCATATTGTAACTTCTCCTCCACACTTTGGGCATGGCCAAAGTGGATTCAACCAAGGAGTTCCACATAACATATCTTATTTATTTATCTTATTAAAAAAATTTTTTTAATTGCATGCTTTATTTGTCTATCTACTAGATAAAAGATTTTATTGGCCTCAGGCTGAAGTTTGAAATTATATTCCAAGTGCCCAAAGTGGATACATTATTGACATTGTCCTGAGAGAGGGACAGATGGTTTGCCTGCGTTGCCCTCTTTGGAGTCAGTTTTGGGGCTGTTAAGGATTAGTTGGAAACATTAGATGAAGCTGGGGCTGGACACTTCTCAGGAGAGAAGCACATGCATCTAAATGGAAACCTAAGGTGAGCTGTCACTGTTATACTCAATGACAAAGACTCCAACCCTAGAGTTCAATCAGAAATGAGTCAAGGATTTGAATTTCCACAGGCTCTGGGCAAGCAGGCCATTCCTGTATTTAAAAGCACAGAGAAAGTTTTCTTTCAACGTTTATACTTTAACTGAATTGCAAGTGAGTGAAAATACAAACTCAGGGTTTTTCTTAAAGAAACTTTCTTATGTCTTTTATACATTTAATAGAAAACATTAAGAAACAGGAAACATGCGTTGCTTTTGGCTGCAGGTAATTTTAAATGAAAGATGAAGTCAGTACTGTTTCCCGTTTCCTTCCTTCTTTCATAATATGCTTATCGGTTTAAGAGTTTTTAATTGACTCTGTGGAAAATAATGGAAACAAAATATTTTAAGTGATTTAAGCCAACCAGTTCAGCTTACTTTAGAAGATGCAGCAGAGGAAGAAGTATATCACAGCATTGGCCGGTTAAAAATTGGCAAGCATCGTGTGCCAAGTATGGCTCTTTTTTTCTAAATGAAATAAGATTCATTAACTAGAAGACTGTTCGCTACTGGATCCTTAGCACTCAGAACAGGATCCTGTACATACTAGGACATGCACATGTACTATCTTTGCATGGGTGGTGTGTTTTTATCCTTGCATTTCAAAAAATACACTTCAAAATTTTGGAAAAATTTCAGATTCACAGTAAAGTTCTAGAGGTGTTATAGAAAATATTGCATACTGACTGGGCGAAGTTGTTCATGCCCGTAATCCTAGCTGAGACTAGGTGGGCAGATTGCTTGAGTTCAGGAGTTCGAGACCAGCCTGGCTGACACGGTGAAACCCTGTCTCTACTAAAAATACAAAAAATTAGCCAGATGTGGCGGCATGCACCTGTGGCCCCAGCTACTCAGGAGGCTGAGGCAGGAGAATCGCTTGAACCCAGGAGGTGGAGGTTGCAGTGAGCCGAGATCGTGCCACTGCACTCCAGCCTGGGCGACAAAGCCAGACTCCATCCCCGACACCAAAAAAAAAAAAAAAAAAAATACTGCATACCCTTCGTCCAGCTTATCCTAATGTTCATTATGTCTCCTACTGTACATCTGTCAAAACTCAGTGGTTAAACACTGGGATGTTTAGTCTAAACTCCTAATTTACTTGGGTTTCACTAATTTTTCCACTAATGTCCTTTTCCTCGCCAGGACCCCACCCTGGATTCCACATTGCATTTATCTGTCAAGCCTTCTTCCTCTGTGCTTCCTCTGTGCCACTCAGCTCTGTGCTGAGGCAGCTTCTCAGATGTTCCTTGTTTTTCATGACCCTGGCAGTATGATGGGTAGTAGTCAGGTATTTTGTAGACTGCTCCTCAATTTTGGCTTTTCTACTGTTTTTCTCATAATTTCTCAGGTTGGGAGGATGTGAAGTACCATTTCATCATGTCCTATCAGGGATGCAGACTCTCAGCCTAACAGCACCAGCGCCATACCTAGAGAGGCCTTTCTCAGCGGCCCTCATTCAAAAAGGGGTTTTCATTCATTGTCACTTCAGCCTTTCAGTGATTTTTTCAGTGCTCATCGCAACTGGGATTGTTACCTTGTTGGACTGTTTGTGTGTTCCTCTAACTGGACTGTAAGCTTTAGGAGGGCAGAACTGCGTTTAACTGGTTCACCTGTTAGTTCCTAGCACCTAGTACCCTGCCTGGCACATGGTTGGCACTCAAAAATGTTTATTTAATAAAGAAAACATTATGATTTTCTTATGTAAATGTGTGAACATCCTTATTCTAAAGATAAATAATACTCATTTCTCCATTTGTCCTCTGGTGGGGTTCTGACAACTGTGTTCTCATGCCATCTTTCCTTTGCTTCAGCTGATTTCTCCACATAGCGCTAAAATAATTGAGGGCAAAACCAAAAACCAAACACAAAGACTCCCGGAATCTTCTTGACTCTCATTTCCCTCCATTCCTCCAGTTAACTTTTCCCTTATCTGCCTTGCAGGTGAAAACTCTAGAATGACAGAAGGGAGCAATCTTTCTTTTTCTGTAGTTTTAGGGAAAGTAAATGCTTCCATCCCTCATGGACCTGGTTTCTTTCCCCCAGGGCCTTTGTGTCCCTGGCTCAGCTTCCCTTCAGTTGCTGGTGACGTTAGTTTACCAGCCCTAACCTGCAGCATGAGCTGATGCAGAGAGCCCAGGCCTGTTCAGCTTTCACAGGAAAATCTGCCCTAGGGGGTCGGAGACTTGGGGAGGTGGAGGTGGGTTTACAGGGAAGGGTGTGGGTGGACGTTGTCGGTTTTAACCTTTCTGGACTTGATCATCTTATTCTATTGAATGTTATTTCCTGAAATGAGCTTTTACAAGTATGTTTCTCTGCATCATTCTAACTTGACCTTTTCGTGGGTAATCAATTTCACAGGAATCTTGCGTAGGGAAATGGCTTCAGCTTCCATGTGGTTTTGTCTTGATATGGAATCCCAGTTCACAGATGAAAACATTGAGGTGGTTCTTTCGAGGAGATTTCTCCACAGCCTAAGGGTGAGTGCGCTGCATGTGAGATGAGGCTTGTGGTCCATGTTTCTTGTAGTTTATGTTAACTTTGCCCTGACATGGCCATGAAGCATACCATTTTCCAGGGATTTTTTCTACCACGCTGATTTAGGAGGCATTTAAAACATTTTTTTTGTTATCCTACTTTGTGGGAACATTGCTACTGTTGGGGAAATAGAATTAAAAACAAAATCTTCTCTTAGCCCGGAATTCCTCTCCACAAAGGTAGAAGAGAAGAAAACAGTTGTATTATTGACTAAGCATTAAACCAGAATGTGATGTACATCACAGGCAAGAGATTTCAAAGACAGAAAGCAATCTCATCCCCTTCTATAGCCAAGCAGTTACACCCATTGCAAATGCTTTCAAAAGACACAATAACTAGTCCTCAAGCAAGAGGGCTTGACGGCACCATCTGTCATAGGTACTTCATTCTGACTTTTCCTGGTAACTGGGGCGACTGTCTGTGTTAGCTTTTTGGCTTTATCCAGAAGAAAAGCAAAACTCCTGTCTTTATGACAGGAGATAGTTTTGCAAATTGGAACAAGGCACCTATGGAAGCTAGGCTCCTACCTTCCCACAGAAACTGAGAAATGGGGCACTATCTTCCCTGATGATTGCTTTTCAAAAAGATAGCTCTCAGGTCCTTGGGAAAGACATTCCTGGGCCATAAAGTATATAAAAGACCTATGTAGTTTTCAGAAGGATTTATATGCATTTCGAAGAGAGGGGAAAGAACTTACAGGTTTTCTAAAGTAAACACGGTAAGCAAAAGAAGAAGTCTCTTTGCTTCTTTTCAACAGCGTGACTTAGGCCTCTTATTTTTAATTTTTATTTTTCTTTATATTACTATTGGCTCCATGAAACATCCCAGTAGGTATTAACCGTAGGAGAGCCTCTAAGAAGAGAGAGGCTGTGTTTTCTAAGCTTTAACATGTAGAAAAATTATCCAGGAAACTTATTTAAACTGCAGATTCCCAACTCTACCCTCTAGTCTCAACCCCAGAGATTCTAACTCAGTCTGTCTAAAAAAAAAATGACTCAGGAATCTGAATTGTTAACAATACCCAGTGTAAATTTAATACAGTTGGACTTCAGATCACACTTTGAAAAACCCTAGCAGGGGAGAATGAGCTTTGGTGTCAGGCCAATGTAGCTTTTTCTCATTCTGAGTGGCTCCATTTCAGCCAGTTCCCTTCTCTCTACATCAAGGACCTTATGTGTAAGACCATTTACTTGTCAAGGTTAGGTCAGGATGAAAAGTATGAATGTAAAATATCCTAAACAGTGCACATAGCATGTAGCATATATTCAATAAATAGTAGCTGCCATTTCTATTGTTAGGGTATAAGCCATTAGCCATAATTAAAGAAATGCTAAGAAATGGACCTTCAACCACGTGTGGTGGCTCACACCTGCAATTCCAGTACTTTGGGAGGCTGAGGTGGGCAGATCACTTGAGGTCAGGAGTTCGGGACCAGCCTGGTCAAAATGGTGACACCCCATCTTTACTTTAAAAAAAAAAAGTGTGTGTGGTGGTGGACACCTGTAATCCCAGCTGCTCGGGAGGCTGAAGCAAGAGAATTGCTTGAACCTGGAAGGCGGAGGCTGCACAGAGCCAAGATCGTGCCACTGCACTCCAGCCTGAGCGATCTCAAAAAAAAAAAAAAAAAAAAAAAGGGTCTTCAGCATAGAGTTGAATGGCCATAAAATCCTGAGGTATCTCAGTGTATCACAGGTAAATCTGACCTCATGGATGCATTAGATAGCACTTTTTTAAAAATACAGATAACAGAAATAAAATTGAGCTTGCGTAGTTCAGGTGCGGTGGCTCACACCTGTAATCCCAGCACTTTGGGAGGCCAAGGCAAACAGATCACTTGAGGCCAGGAGTTCCAGACCAACCTGGCCAACATGGTGAAACCCTGTGTTTACTAAAAATATAAAAATCAGCTGGGCATAGTGGCGTGCACCTGTAGTCCCAGCTACTTGGGAGGCTGAGGCAGGAGAATCGCTTGAACCCGGGAGGCGGAGGCTGCAGTGAGCCGAGATCATGCCACTGCACTCGAGCCTGGGCAATACAGTGAGATCCTGTCTCAAAAAAAAAAAATAGAAAAAATTAAGTTGGTATAAACAAGATAAAAGATAATGAAACATGTATTGTGTGGATACTGGGTGTTGTCAGAAATGCATGCGTAGGAATTGAGCTGCATATTTGGGAGGTCTAGGAGGCTGACAGCCTATGCCGTGGGCTCCTCCTTTCGTCTTTGCTTGTCTTTGGGAAGTTGCTTTATTCTCTTTTCTGTCTGTAGACAGCATCCTGCCTTGAATGTGAACCTGAAGCTGGGAATGGGTTAGGGAGCCTGCAGCCTCTTGCTGGCAACCATGAAGTGACAAGCCAAGAAGCTAAGGATAGAGGAGGGATGGAGTGTCCCTGGCCACATGGCTGAGCCACTGCGTCAGCTCCGGGCTGCTCACGCTGGACTTTCTGTAGTGTGACGCAAAAAAAACCCCTCTCTGCTTAAGCCACCCAAAAGTCTGTGTTTCTGCTACTGCCGTTGAGCACTCTCCTTACTGAAATGGGCATCTGGGGAGTGACAGCCAGGTAGCAGTAGGTCCTATGTGACCCTGGGGACAGCTGCACTTGCCCTCCTCTGACCACATGCTTTGGGAAGACTGTGCCAGATTTTGACTTGATCTGCTTGTAGTGTTTGACCCAAGCCTCCCTCTCTTGGGGAGACACATGCAGTCTGGCCTTTGCTACTTGAGTCTCTGTGTGGGATAAGCAGTCTGTTCCCCACAGGTGGATCTGCCTCCCTTCCCAGTCATGACAGAAGTAGCAGAGACCTTTTGTCAACAAAATGTTCCCGTTGCTCTTGAACTGTGTCCTGGTTGGACTTCCCTGAGACTTCCACCAAGTCTAGTTTTATTACAAAGTGATACTCTACAGGGACCCATTTTTGTCTTGCTCAGTTAATTTTCCTGTTCTGGAATCTATGGCATATATGTGGAGCTGAGTAACCCATGCAGTGCACAGAAGGTATACTGGGGAGACGGTACCAGGTTTAGCCACCCTGCTGTTCTATTTGTATCATTTGTTAAACACAAATGGTTTCCACCCAACCTTGATGTTATGAGGTGCCATTTATTGCATAGACAACTGAATTGGCCTACTCAACGATGTTCCTGTGACCAACTTCCCCATTCCCAAGCCATCTTTTTCACACTGTAACCAGAGTTTCCTTTTTGAAGGTCTTAGGCAGAGGGGCAGTCAAATTGCCAGACATGGTTGTGCTCACCTTATACATATGCAGGACCATGTCCACCAATACGACTCTTCTGTCCTGTCCTGTCCTGGGGGTAAGCTGAGTCAGAGCCTACCTTCCCAGTGTAGATGCGGCCACCTTACTCTTCCCCTCCTCTGAAGCACTCTGTAGGACTGTTACTACTGCTTGGGCCCTGCCTAGCTGGAAGAGGCCTAGAGGTCCCCTGCCTGTGTTAAGCCTAAACCATGTGCTTTAGCCCAGTTTAATAGAAAGCTCTGCAAGGGGATGGTGGGCGCAAGGCCAGCCTATTATCACGAAGTAGGTTGTACTTTCTATTTCCTTTTGACACATGGGAGTTTATCTCCCTCAAGATGATCACTGGGAAGAAAATTCAAGACAAGACTCAAATATCTTGAGTTCTATAGTCAGATAGTACTTAATAATGCTCCAAAGCCCTTCAAAGATCTAAAACTTATTAGAGAAAGATATTTCATCTTGTCATTATCTTCATTCCATTTAGAGTAGTGGTTTCAAACCTAGGTTTGTAAACTTTAGAAGCCAGGCAGGTAACATAAATAAACAAAGTAGGCTGTGAGTAATCATGTGTCCCCTCACCATCTCTTATTTCCCCATCTGTGATAGAGACATGGGTACAGAGAAACATTTCTCTCTATTACAAGGAGAACAAGGTCATGCTCAATGATAAATGGCAGCTAAAACTCATTGTTCATACTGGAAAGACTATAGAGAATGGTAGGGACTGCGGCAAATGTGTGTCATGTGTGGGGAAGCCAACTGCTACTGAGATCCAGGTGATTAAATCCATGTGGAAATACAGGCCTCATGTTGACAGAAGTTCTATGTTAAAAAAAAAAAAAGCCAAACATCAGATTTTTTGGGGGGAAGACTCCTGGATTTTAAATATTAGCTCAATATTTTATAACAAATGGAAATAAAACACAACACAATGTGGATTCATTAACTATGTCTAAGAGCCACCTGATTACACAACCTTTGGCTCAGAAAATAAGCTCAAACTACTCAGCGTGACACATAAACTTCTTCATGATGTTGTCTGTCCTGCCTTCTGCATTTCCTACTTCGCTTCTGATGCTCCACAGCTACTCAGGCTAAACTTCAAACTTTCGCCTGGATCTACCTCCCGCTTTCATGACCCCAAACTTTTTGTACCTGCTGTTCCTTGCAGTGCCCTTCCCTGGCTGATTAATTTTGTAAGTAATTTATTCTTAAAAATCTATGCCCAGGTCACCTCTTGCTTCAAGCCTTTCACAACCTCCCTGCCACCCCACAATCAGGTAGATGTAGAGTTCCATTTCTCTGGTCATTTTCAGCAAGGCACACAGTTCTTACAGATTTTAATCAGAATCTCTTGTAATTATCCACTGCATGCCTATCTTCCAGTTCATCCCTGAAGCTGTGTCTGTGTGTTCCCAGCACTTAGCACAGTGTTTATCCCTGGGTCCATGCCTAGTAATTATTGTTTGAATAAATGACTAATGAAATTTGCTATGTATCATAATATTAGATTTAATTTTGTTGCAAGATATCTTCACATTTGCTGCAATAAAATATTTGTGTGAGGGTGTCATTAGTTATCACTATTGATGGTGCACATTTTGAATGGCCTAAAACGTAATGCCCAATCTTAAACATATTTATATGTTGCTGACTTCTCAGGGCAATACTGTTCTTTTCCAAAGAAGGACAGCTGAAGTGATATCCTTACTCCTCAGCTAAAATATTAGCATTTAATGCAGTAATTTTAAGTACTTTATACTTTGTTAAGGGCTTATCTAATCAGGATAAGAAAGAGAGAACAGGATTATATGGGAGCTTGCTTTTCACAGCACTCTTTTCCCAGTACTATGGCAGGATTAATGGGAGAGTTAAAACAAGAATAAATACATATGCCGTATCCATTGACAAAGCAGTAAAGAATAGTTAGCTGTGAAATTCCATTTGTATTTAAGTTTACTATTCTAAGTACACTTCAACCCCTCCCTCTGACTACTCGTGCCACTGACATTTTTCACATCTGACAGCTGGAGAAAGGAATTTTGTAAATGTCTCTCTTGGGGTTCGTTTTAAAAGAAAAGGAAAGTGTGCTAAGTAGAATGGCTAAATTATAAATTTAATCAAACCTGTAATTTAAATAAACCCCCAATATTAATAGGCTGAAAGCTTGTCAGGCTGTGTTGGCTCTGGCTCATTTTCCATGGATTATGACAATGGAACCACAGAGCGTGGCCCTTTAAGTGCTTTTGCCCATTAGCTTCATCAAGTAATTGCAGGCTTGACGGCATCAATGACAACAAAAGTCGACACGTTGGGAAAGAGAAGGGAATCTTCCCCCTTACACATCTGGCAGGAAAGAAAAGTGCCTTGGAAGCGCTGCGGGTGTGTGGATATTCAGAACCCAGAGAAAAGAAAGGGGATGGGTGCATGAGAGAGTATCTTTGATTTCCTTGAATGAACATCTTGTTTCATTTGGACTTGGTCTCTTGGCCCATGCAGTATGTAATAGGATCTCAGTGGCTCACTGCCGGTCATCTCAGCATGAGTATTCTTCGGAAAATGCTGTTTCTTGGAAATGTAAATTGACAAAAAAAAAAAAAAAAAAAAAAAAGTAGTAATGAGAGTGAGGAAACAAATAGCAAAAAATATCTTCCTAGCTCCAGCTTAAGCAGAGAGGAAAACACCAAGCAATGAGAAAGTATGGGAGAAAAACCTCACCTGTCTGAAACCAGGAATTCCTTCCCCTAAGTCATTTATTGTAAATAATTTTGTATTCTTGATTGATATTCATCTTAGAAAGGTCACAGTTTCTCCTAGTTGAAAATACTTATGAGTATCCCTGGAATGAACAACATAGAACATTCGTGTTCAAGAAGCTGGTCTTGCCCTAAGTCAAGTTTCAGGTCAGTCCAAACAGTTAAATAGGTGTTTAGATTAACTTTACATTAAAAAAATTGACTTTGCGATTAAATCACCATATACTTTTACTTTTGGATAAAGTAGATCGTTGGGAGCTTTCTCGGGGTTAAAATACACATTTTTATTGTCAGTTCAAAATTTACTGAAAAAACTGTAAGAGTTTGAGTTACATCTTAAAACTAGGCTAGCTTGGAGGGGGCCATTTTAGACAGAGGAGGTCACAGTAAAAGCTGTTTTTAGTAGTTCTTCTTGTCTTTAGCTGCACATATCAGTCCTCAAGGTTGTGAGGGGTTATTGACCCTGGCTGTGTATGAGAATTACCTGAGGAGCTTTAAAGTATAATGATGCCCAGGCTTCTTCTAGATCAAGCCTGTTCAACCCGCAGCCTGTTTTTTTTTGTTTTGTTTTGTTTTGTTTTGGGTTTTTTTTTTTTTTGCTTATCAGCTATTGTTAGTGTATTTTATTGAGGAGTGTATTTTATGTGGCCCAAGACAGTTCTTCTTCCAGTGTGGCCCAGGGAAGCCAAAAGTTTGGACACCCCTGCTATACATATTAAAATTTAGTTTATGGCAGTGGGAAGAATGGAGGAGGAATTGTTTTTTGTTTTTAACACCCGACTGTAATTCTACTGTGTGTTCAGAGGTGAGAACTGTCAGGTCTCCATATGCAAACCTGGAGCCTGAAAGTCTGAAGTCCTGCTTCCCTCTGCTGATGTCTCCCACCCGCTGCCTGCATTCACCATTGTCCCTAATCACCCAGCAGAGCTTCCTCGGACAAGCCCCTCACCCAACCCTGCCATCTTAACTGTTCTTATGATAACATAAATACCTCTCACCCAACCCTACCATTGTAACTGAACTTGTGGTCATGTATATTGCCTTGCCCCCTACCCTGCACCACTGCAACTGAACTTACTCTGCAACACCCCTGCCCCCCAAAAAACTACTCAAACCTATAAAACCAACTCCTATCCCACTGCCCTTTGCTAATGCCCTTTTTGGCCTTAGCCCACCTGCACCCAGGTGAATGAACAGCCATGTTGCTCACACAAAGCCTGTTTGGAAGGTCTCTTCATTCAAAGCATGCATTTTTCAACAAGAACCACTGAAATAATGGAGATGGGGGTGATTTATGGGTTGAATTGTGTCCTCCAAAATTTATATTGAAGTCCTAATGGCAGGTATGTGTGTCTTAGTCTGTTGGGGCTGCTGTAACAACTGAGTGGCTTATAAACAGCATAAATTCATTTCTCACAGTTTTGAAGACTGAAAGTCTGAGATCAGGGTGCCAGCATGGTCAGGTGCTGGTGAGGGTCCCGTCATCCAAGTTGCAGACTGCAACTTCTCTTTGAATCCTCACATGGCGGCCAGAGGACAAGAGAACTCTTTAATAAGGGCACTAATCCCATTTATAAGGGCTCCCGCCTCATGATCTAATTTCTTCGCAAAGGCCCCACCTCCTATAATCATCACCTTGGGGTTAACATATGAATTTGATGGGGGCTGCATTCAGTCCATTGCATTGTGAATGTTACCATATAGGATCTTTGTAGATGTAATAAGTTAAGTTAAATTAAAATGAGGTCCTACTGAATTAGGGTGGGCCCTAAATCTAATATAACTGGTATCCTTATATGAAGGAGAGAGACACAGAGAGACATAGACATGCAGAGAAGAAGGTCTTCTGAAGACAAAAGGAGAGATTAGAGTGATCCTGCCACAAACCAAGGAATACGAAAGATTGCCAGCAACCACCAGAAGATATAAGAGGCAAGGAAAGGTTATTCTCCAGAGCCGTTGGAGGGAACATGATCCAGCCAAGACCTTGATTTTGAACTTCTAGCCTTCAGAATTGTAATCAAATACATTTTTGTTGTTTTAAGTCATCTGGTTATGACATCCCTAGAGGCAGATACACCTGCTATTCTCTATCATTTACAAGTATGATATGAACTCCGGAAAGACACTAAAAGGAGATTCAGTTTAATAAGATATTTTTAGATTCTGAAAGAGGTGTCAGAAAGGGATTTTGGACTGTTGGTTCCTTGCTGGCTATTAAAATAATGTAACTAACCATACTAGTTTACCCAGGTCTGAGCAGGTTCAGGGATGATTTTTGTTATACTTGCATTTCCTACTGCCTGTCGACCATGGCAATACTTGTAAGACTGTGCTAACTTGGAACTCTGATTCTTGAATGAAAACAAATATTGGCTGGCTTATCTATGGAAGAAAGCACGCTGCTTTGCAATAATAGGCCACTCATTCCCTTCAATGGCAAGAAGAAACTTTAGTTAGAAAGTATTTTCTATTAGCAAGAGGCCCATGCATTCCAAAATAATTCTAATAAAATATCTTGTCCAGCCTGGGTGCAGTGGCTCACACCTGTAATCTCAATATTTTGGGAGGCTGAGGTGGGCAGATCACCTGAGGTCGGGAGTTCGAGACCAGCCTGACCAACATGGAGAAACCCCACTTCTACTAAAAAAATACAAAATTAGCTGGGCATGGTGGTGCATGCCTGTAATCCCAGCTACTCGGGAGGCTGAGGCAGGAGAATTGCTTGAACCCGGGAGGCGGAGGTTGCGGTGAGGCGACATCGTGCCATTGTACTGCAGCCTGGGCAACAAGAATGAAACTCTGACTCAAAAAAAAAAAAACCTTGTCCAACTGGGTTACTATCAAGAGGGTTACCTGCACAGGAGTAACTGTGGGGATCAGGGTAGGACAAAATCCATCATATTTTTAATGTTGCACATTCCATGTTTTGGTCCAAAATGAACAGATATTTGATAATGTCATTTTAAAGAGCAATCACAGAGCATTTCACAAACTCTTTGTAGAGATTCATAATTTGGTCAAAAGTATAAGTTTGATAAGGCCTGGGACAAGCATTCTTGAGGGTCAGTATATATCTTTATTGTCTGTATAACCTTTCTATACCTGGTTACCTTCTTCTCCTCAAATAAAATAAGTAATAGCATTAACTTAGATTCTGAGCAATATTCTAAAGACTGGCTAATAACTGTTGTACACTTTTCACATTAAAAACAATACTCATCTTTGGTGCAGCATATTCACTGGTAGCATATAATTTCAAGGCACCAGCTCATAACTATCTCATTTAATCAATCGGACCACTCCTACCTTTGAACTGAGCTGAAAGCTGCACTGATATTCACAATTGTGTCCATTGTTACCCTGTTATAATATGTGACTCCAGAGTATGCATCTCTTTCTCACATGACAGAGACATCTCTGTCTTAGTTCTTTTTTGGCTACAGCAGTAAATGGGGATGTACTGACCATCAACCTTAACCTTGTTAGGCAGCATTTATTACTTTAGACCCCTGCACTAATGTTCTACTGATCTCTATTTCTATGAAAGAATAATTGATGCTATGTCAAAAGGCTATAGAATATTCATCAAAGTCTTTCCTTTTCTGGGCAAGGGATGGTAGTGGAGACAATATTTATGTCTCTGATTTTTCAAATTCTAAGTCATAGCCAAAGCTCCCAAAGTTACTAAGTTTAAGATTCCATTTGAACTTGGCTTTGTACAATGCAAACTACTCTATATTTAAAAATCACCATCACAAAGTAATAGATAAATCTGAAGCAGATAATCCTCCTCTAGCACACAACATAATAAAAATAAGCCATGCAACTCCCTGCATAGGCAGACATAAGAAATCCATTCTATTCAGTCTTTTAATTTCCCCAGTGTTCGCAGCTATGCTGGCATTTTCAAGAGATAAGCCCACATACTTTTTCCTTAGGAAAAAAAAAAAAAGGTTTGACTAAAGCAAAATGTGTTCTGTGGTAAATCATAATTTTCAAGCAGTGCCTTTTGTTTACTTGTTTTGTATATTATCAACAGGATAAATCTTAATCCTGTGTAGAGCATGGCTGCTGATCGTGCGAAACTGGAGCTGTCGTAACGTGAACAACTGTCCTCCTTCTAATGCCTGGGCTGGCCATTGAATGCAACCCAAGAGGATGTGGGGAACCCCACATCCCCAAAGCAGAAACAAAGGGAAAGACTTGTCCAAGATTACTTTAGTACCAAGCATTTAATTATAATTTTAATTTGTACTACACCCTCCCTTTTAGCAGTGATTTCACTGCTAAAACGAAGTGGTGTTATTTTAAAAAAATGTTTCCTGCCACCTGAGTTCAAGGGTAACTCAGGAATGGAGGCTTTTTCAACAGTGAACCTGGCATCTCTTTATTGGCAGAGCCTCTGAAGGCCTAGTCTGGGCAGCCAAGTCTTCTTTGGAGCATTTTTGGTTTTTCACTTTTTCTTTTTTAGATGGAGTTTTGCTCTTGTTGCCCAGACTGGAGGGTAGTGGCGCGATCTCAGCTCACTGCAACCTCCGCCTCCTGGGTTCAAGCGATTCTCCTGCCTCAGCCTCCCGAGTAGCTGACTACAGGTGCCCACCACCACGCCTGGCTAATTTTTTGGATTTTAAGTAGAGATGGGGTTTCATCACGTTGGTCAGGCTGGTCTCAAACACCTGACCTGGATCACCTGAGATTAGGTGTTCAGGTGATCCACCTGCCTCAGCCTTCCAAAGTGCTGGGATTATAGGCATGAGCCTCTGTGCCTGGCCTTTTTTACTTTGTTTAAGCAAGGACATCCATACCCCTTTAGTGGCTGGCATTGAATTCTTAAAACTGTCAATGACAACAGAAGTTACCTGTCAGAGCAGAAAGAAATAAAAGAAAAACAAAATCTTATATTGTGGATTATCTTTTTACAAGTGGGCCTGTGACTGGGGCTGGTGTGTGGGCGTCAGTGGAGATGGAAGTGTTCATGTGAAAAAATAGTTCAGCAATTTCCTCTTTTTTCTTTTTTTCCGACAAGGTCTGGCTCCATCATCTGGGCTGGAGTTTAGTGGTACAGTTTTGGCTCACCTCAACCTCTGATTCTGGGCTCAGGTGATCCCCCTGCTTCCGTCTGCTGAGGAGCTGGGACTACAAGCCCATGACACCACACCCAGCTAATTTTTGTATTTTTTGTAGAGACAGGGTTTTGCCATGTTTCCTAGGCTGGTCTTAAATTCCTGGGCTCAAGCGATCTGCTCACCTCAGCCTCCCAAAATGCTGGGATTACAGGTGTGAGCTACCATGCCTGGCCAAGCAATTTCTTATGAAGTTAAACCCTAGGACTACCCTATGACTCAGCAAGTCCAATCCTAGGTATCTACCTATGAGAAAAGAATGTTCACCTGAAGACTTGTATTTATCATAGCCTCAAGCTGGAAAAAACTCAAGTGCCCATTCCAGGAGGGTAGAACACAAATTATGATAGTGCTGGCTTCAGCGGCACATATGCTAAAATTGGAGGGATACAGAAAAGATTAGTGTGGCCGCTGCACAAGCATGACATGCAAACTCGTAAAGCATTCTTTTAATTTTTAAAATAAAGAAACTGGTATATCCATATAATAAACAAATAAAATATGGATAAACACAGCATGGGTGAATCTTGAAAACGTTATGTCAAGTGAAAGAAGTCAGATACAAAAGAGTGCAAACTGTATGATTCCATTTACATGAAGCTTTAGAACAGGCAAACCTATTCTATTGTACTGGGGATTAGCACAGTGATTGCCTCTGGGTGGTGGTGGTGAGTTAACTGCAAATGTTTTCTGTCTTGACCAGCATTATGGTTATATGGATATATACATTTGTCAAAATTCATCAAATATACACTCAAAGCCTATGCATTTTATCGTGTGTAAGTGATCTCAATGTGAAAAGAGGAAAAAGCAAATTAAAATTAGTTCAGATTTTCTACTCTTGAAGCTCCTAATTGATTAATGTGTGGTAGCAGTCAACACATTGGTGAATCATTATAGTGTGGAAAAATTTTGCTCTCAATCTAACGGCTTGTTTGCACTTTCCAGGAATCTTAATCCATCAAAAAGAATGTAAGACCCTAATAAATTAGTTGTAGCACTGGAAGAGGACACTCGGATACAATTCCTCACTTTGCCAGGATTGACAGATGCTATTTGATAAGCAAAGGAGCCATCAGTTCAAGTGACTGGCCAGTAGACCAAAGTGGGGTTTAGGTGAGTGGCATCTTCTCATTTGTTGAGAGTTGATAGGCTGGCAAGTTCACAAACTTTCTTTTCTTTACTCTTCATTGACACTACTTCTGTATCTAAAATGATGGAAGCGTTAGATGTATCTCCAGTACACTATGCATTTCGCTTCTGAAAGCCATGTCTGAAAACTCGACCAGATGCTTTGGCTGGTAGGAAAGGCACAAGGCATTTGGTTTCTCCTTGAACAGATGTAGTGAATAAGTGGTCCTCTTAGAGTCATGAGAATTAAGGAAATCTAGGAATATAAAACCAGAACAGCAAGCAAGCTCCAGCTGTGTTTAAGTTATAGGTTTGTGATTCTGGGAGTCTCAGAATCTTAAGAGAAGACCTGAAGATACATATGAGTTCTGATCTGTGGAGATGAGCTGTAATAAATAAGAGCGCTTTTTCTTTAACACTTAAAAAAATGTTTCAATTCCTTATGTAACATTTGGCTACATTTGTCACTGAAGTAAAATCATATATTTGAAGACTAGTGGGCCCTGGAAGCTTTGCTAGGTTATGTTCTTTTCTGTTTGTTTCATAAAAGCACTTGTTAGTCTGTTGGGGGGTTTCATTTGGAAGCGCAGGAGTGTGTTGCAAACCAGACATAAACTAAATTACAGCATATGCAGCACTGACCCCTTACAAATGGAAAATACATATTTTCAGCTGACCTGCTCCTCAGGTAACAAGATGTGGGAGAAAAATATTTATTGGAAATGATGTAATTGCCACCTTACTCTTTTTTGAAGCTGTAAAATTGTAATCAAACAGCATTGGTGGAGAGAATAGCAGAGAAAGAGGAGGGGAATGGAAAGATTTGATCCACAAGGCAGCTCCTTGAGAGACACGTGGAAGCTCTGGGGAGGTCAGAGGAACTTTCCTTGTGATTGACAGCTAGGGTGGGAGGGGAGAAGCAAAGACACGGGAGGTGAGGCTCACTGAAACACAGAGCAGCAGTCAATGGGATGAGTAGAGGCTATGATGCCCCATAAATACCAGCAGTGTCATAATGTGTGTAATATGAAACCATTGTGGGGATTGGTTGCGCAACCAACTTGCAGTTTGAGTTTATTCAATTTTTTTAAACAATAAAAGCTAAAAGCACTTGACCTGTAATTCAAGGGGACTCAAGGAATTACAATGAGAAAAGCCATACATGAAAACATTTGTGTAAGTAAATCTTAAAACTTAAAAGTAATTGAAAATGTGGCATCTATACAATAATTTACAAGAGTTAAAAGTGAGGTTATGATTTTCTTGGGTAGAGCTGGTTTGCATTTGATTACACACCGACACTTGTTTTTATTACAAGGCCTGGTAAGAAATAATGAAATATCTGTTGAGAATTTTAACGTGATGAAAGCAGTGTGAACAATACAATTTAGTGAATTGCACAGATTTCAGAATGAAGAGCTTCTTTTATGAAAGTGTAAGTTATTTGAGACTAATTCAGTATTCAACATTATGTCAAGTAGGAGGGTGGGGATTGAGTATGCATGTGTATATGGGTTGTCAAATATTTTTTTAGTGTAGTGGAAAGGAGCTATCAAACCTTTAAAGTACAGATTATTCTTATCTTATTAAATAATATTTCTTTTTAAAAGTAAATTTAAAACAAGGTAATTTATACACAGGAAAATGCACTAATCTGAAATATAGTTTGATGAATTTTTGCATAAATATTTATATAATTAGCACTCCAGAAAGTTCTCCCATGTCCCTTTATAGTAAAACCCCTTTGTATTCAAAAGTTACCTCTCTTCTGATTTCTATCACCATAGATTAATTTTGCCTTTACTTGAAATTTGTAAGAATGGGATCATTCAGTTTTCACTGTTTTAAGTGTGACTTATGTTCATGATGATGCTTTCAAAATTCATCCATATTTTTGCAAGTGTCAGTGATTTGTTCTTTTTATTGCTGTGAGTTATTTTGTTCGATTCCCAGTTTGTTTACCTGTTCTCCTGTTGTTGAAAAGTTGATTTGTTTTCAGTTTGGGGCTGTGAGGAATGGAGCTATGTGAGCATAGCAGTATAAATCTTTTGGGGACATATGTACTCCTTTCCAAGTCCAACCCTTAGGATGATGACTCAGTGGTCCTTACCCCATTTTCCCCAGCTGCCACAACCTCACATGCCCCTCCTCCTGTGATTCTGGTTAGACTTGGGAACTTCCACCCAAGATACCAGGAGCCAAACATAGAACACCATTCCGGGAAACAAATGACAATCTTGAAAATGAAAAATCCACATAAAATATGACTCTGCAAGCTGAGAAGCTTTATTTTATTTTAATGACCACCAATGGATAGCTGTTTACCCTTATCCTGCAGTGGAGTTCAACTTGCCCTCTTCCTGTGTTGCAGAGCACTAATTCACATTCCTAAGCTTCAGTCTGCCACAATGAGAAAGGAAGACTTGCTGTACTTCCTGCTAGGAATGGGAGTGCCCAATCAAAACACCTTAATTGTCCTCTTTCCCATGCATAATTTTAGATGACTCTTCTGATTTTGGCAGATAGCTACTGAAACGCCTTATTGAGCTAGCTACAGACTTTGTACCTCTTAAAGCCGCTAACAGCATTTTGTCACACTTGTTTTCTCAAGAAGTGTCCTCCCAAGATATGAGTTCTCAAGGCCCTCGTTTTCCCTGTCATGCCAGCAAAGCTACAGGCCTTATCTTTGGGGCCTCTCTAGGGCATTTTCCAATGCTACCGCCAGGCCTGGGCTAGCTATGGTCAATAAAATTTGCTACTACTCCCAAATCAAGCCTCATTCCAGTATCAAGCTGAAGAACCACTTCTCTTAGAAGAAAACCTTTCGTTTTCTCTCTACGAGGAATAACATTGCAGTTTTGAATGTGATCATCTGGACACAGATACTTTCTAGTTTCCCTCACTTTTGATAAAAGCCATCTCTTTAAAGGGCTGATTTTTTCCCCCTTATTCAAAGAAACTCTTTGTGAACCTGCACCTTTTTTTTTTTTTTTTTTTTTTTGACAGAGTCTCATTCTTTTCACCCTGGCTGGAGTGCAGTAGTGTGATCTCAGCTCACTGCAACCTCTGTCTCCTGAGTTCTAGTGATTCTTACGCATCAGCCTCCCAGTAGCTGGGACTACAGGCGCGTGCCACAATGCTCAGCTAATTTTTTGTATTTTCAGTAGAGATGGGGTTTCACCATGTTGACCAGGCTGGTCTCAAACTCCTTAGCTTAGGCAGTCTGCCTGCCTTGGTCTCCCAAAGTGCTGGGATTACAGACATGAGTCATTGTGTTGTATTTTTAGCGAGATAAGAAGATCAGCATCAAGACAAAAGTATGACGAATTGCAGGGTCTTTATTGCCGGCGACCACGGAGGAGTCATGTCTCTCCAACCCGTGGCCCCGAGTTGAGGGAGAGCTGGGCTTTTATACCAAAAAACACTTCTTCCGGGGACTGGAGATTTTGCAAGCAGGCAGTTTGTACAGAAGCCAAGGTCAGCAGTTAGAGACAGTGAAAACTCCCAATATCAATAAGCAAGCAGTTTGTTCAGAAGCCAAGGCCAGTAGCTAAGACAATGGGGGTTTCTTCTCAGGGTCCGTGTGACCCTGAGCGGTGAGTTCTTGAATTCCATTGAAATGAGGCTGGTGTCTGCACCTAGCGTTGGCCTGATTAATCGTAGTGCCTTATCACATAGCCTGTGAGCCTGCACGTAGCCTGTGAGCCTGAGAAGCCATTACATTTTAGCCTGGCTGAAGCCATTTTCCTTGCCACATCACAATTGTGCCCGGCAAGAACCTCTTTGTGGACCTGTACTTTTTGGTTGTAGAAAATAATTAATCCGCCTCCATTCAAGTAAGGAAATAAACAGACATTTCTAGGTTCTTCTAATATTCTTTTATTTACTCAGTATTCTATGGGATTACAGTTTATCTTTTACTTTGATGAAATGTTAGAATTTTTCTTAAGATGTTCTTCTGACCAAGTATAATTTTCAAATAAATGGATGCATTCCATTTCCTCCTGTTCAGATGGTCAAATTCAAAACTGCAGTGTCATTTCTCTTAAAGATAAAAAGGGAACGCCGTCTCCTCAGTGAAGTGCTCCCATAATATGAAGTGGTCCTTTGGAATTAATTGAATCATCAGCAGCAACTTGAGACCTTACCAAAGGAAACTTGTAAAGTGGCTAGTATCTACTGCTTTTTCATTTAGTATATAGTTTTCCCCCTTGAAAAAGTAACACTTCTTCACAAAAAGATCTGATGCTTATTAACATTAAGCTGCAGGTGACTAAGAACTTCGACATATAGTTATTTTGGAGCATTTAACACCCATCACACCCAGAAGACAAGTAGGAGGATGTTGGTTGTCAGCCAACATGACTATTCTTAGGTCCATGGGAGCTCTGTCCCATAATGTGCATAGATGTTGGAGCTGTGAGGGCCTTTGTAGTATGCCTGCTTAGTTAGGACTCCACGAGGATGTTCCAGGCATTCTGGATTTCAAAACTTTGGGACAAATATTCTATTAGTGCCCTTCGGAGAAAGAATCTATTTTAAGACTGTCATCTTCTTTGAGTTCATTGTTTATACCTGCAGATGACTGGTAAATATAATATTTTCCAGGCATGGAGGAAAACCCAGTCCTGAGTCCCTAATGAACCCAAGTACAGATAAATGAGAAATAAGAATCGGATTCCTGACAAACTTGAGTTTCGGTCCTTGGTTCTTAGTTGGGAGCTGACTGCTGTAATAGATGGGGAGAAAACAAGGAAATATTCTAGGAGCAAATTCTGGGTTCATTTTGTGCTTCATTGCTCACCTTAATTCTGGCTTGCCAGAAGTGAGGTACCTCAATATCCCTCCCACACTAGGATTACATCTTGTTTGCCATTTCTACAGAATCTGTCTTTTCTCAAAGCTTTACATCCCTCATTTCACCTCAGCCAGTGCCATAAAAATGTCATTAGCATCTCTAGTTTGCAGATGTGGAATCCAGGTTCTTTTATTTTGGGGTCCAGTATTTTTCCCATCACTGCGTGTTCTTTTTCAAGTAATGATATAAAATAGTTTAACATTGTATAGTACCTTAAACTTTTCAAATCACTTTCATATTGATTGACTGTTGATCTCTCAAGATGAGGAAAAATGAGTCTCATGTTAAATATCCAGCCCAATGTACCACATATCATATGTCAGGATCACACTAAAGTTTGGGTCCTCTCACGGGGCACCTGTCTTTGCACTACACATGAGCAGGTCTTCTCTGTGGTAGTCTAGGCTCTGTGAAAGTTCCTTTTTTTGTTGTTGTTGTTTAGTTTTGCTCTCGTTGCCCAGGCTGGAGTGCAGTGCTGCAATCTCGGCTCACCACATCCTCCGCCTCCCAGGTTCAAGCAATTCTCTTGCCTCAGCCTCCCGAGTATCTGGGATTACAGGCAGGTGCCACCACGTCTGGCTAATTTTGTATTTTCAGTAGAGACAGGGTTTCTCTATGTTGGTCAGGCTAGTCTCGAGCTCCCAACCTCAATTGATCCACCCACCTCAGCCTCCCAAAGTGCTGGGATTACAGGCGTGAACCCCTGTTCCCAGCCAAAAGTTCTTTATGAATGTGCATAAGGATCAAAGTGTTGAAAGATGAGATCTTCATGTTGAAGAGAATAAAACAAGAAAAAGAGAGAAGGAGGGGCTGATTGTTTCAGTGAAATAATATAGTGAAATAAATATATAGCGTATTTGAGTATAGTGAAATAAACACTGGTCTGGGGCTTAATACTAAAAACAAGAGCTGTTATATATTGAATGGTTTCTTTGTGCTGGGTGCAGCACAAAGCACCATGTGGACTTTCTCCATGAATCTTAGTAATAACCCTATGATGAAGATCCGATCACCATCTCTGTTTTACAGATGAAGGAACTAAGGCTTGGAGAAATTAAATAGGCCACCCAGGTTTACACAGTTACGTACTGGAGGCAGGATTAAAAGCATCATGCTCTGTTGCTTCTCATTGTTTGAATCCTGTAAAAAAGGGCTTGGTTTTGGTCCA
Source organism: Cheracebus regulus (assembly GCA_963574635.1). Taxonomy (NCBI): domain Eukaryota; kingdom Metazoa; phylum Chordata; class Mammalia; order Primates; family Pitheciidae; genus Cheracebus; species Cheracebus regulus. The sequence goes on along the minus strand of CAUYQU010065775.1, from coordinate 27,304 downwards.
TGTTTACCAAGCAGAGGCTAGGCTGGCTAGAGTTATAACTTCTTTGCAACACATATTTGAAATCATAAATCAAGAAACTACTCCTCTGATTTAATTAAAAATAATAGCTAACCTCTACTCAGTGCTTACTAGGTGCAAGGCTTTGTTCCAAGCACTTTACACATTTAATCTTCACAACGATCATCACTCATTTAATCATCACCACAATCTTTGAGGATGTTACTATCTATTAATATGTCTATTTAACAAACAAGGAAATACATACAGCCCAGAAAGGTTCTGTACTTGGCCCAACTTTGCATCACCAGTAAGTGGTAAAGTCAGTCTGAATCTAGGCACTCTGATGTTGGCATCTAAACTCATAACCACTCTTCTGTACTGACACTATCTTTATTTTATTATTTTATCCTTTTCACATGGTTATGAATTTTCTGAGCTTAAGTCAGGGTGAAGGGAAGGACCCAAAATAGAAATGGAGGTGCCTGAATGCCAAGGCAGGAAAGAGTCACTTTCCCACCTCCCTCTGGGAAGATCTTACTGGGTCTATGTATCCAGTGGGTGCGTTGCCTCTTGCATTTACTATTTATGACAAATGAGCAGAGAATCTTATGGGCCTGGGTAATGTAAGTCTTTCCTAAGAAATAGTCTACTCATGGTATGATGGCGCATTTCCTAAGAAATCTACTCATGGTGTGAGCCTGCAAGTCCAGGAGAGAAATTCTGAACCAGAAAATATTTTTTAAGCTAATGGATGTCACCCTCTAAGATTTTTTGGGAGATGGGCTGCTGGTTTCCCTGGAGATACTCTGGGCCCACAATTAGCCATATTTTAAAGATTCCACACGTGCTCCATGGAATATAATGAAGTGCAAATTGGGTAGTGCAGGTGTAATGCTACAAGATCTCAGAAGGCAGGGAGTGTCAGGTGGGTTAGTGACAGCTTCAATTATATGGATGTGTTTGAGTGGAAAGAGAAGGGATGAGGCTAGAGGTGAAGATGAGGCAATGGTGGGTGTGTGTGGGGGACACAGGCATAGAGAGAAGTCACCTCTAAGCAGACGTCTCTGCTTGGGAGCAGTGAGAACAGGTGGGCAGATAAGGAGAGGCTGGGTGGTAGCAGGAATAGAGAGTTGACAGTTAACAATGGAGAGAGCAAGGAGCCAATGTCAGATTGAAAAGGGTGTTCCAGGGAGATGATTCCAGTAGGAGTGTCTGGTGCTGTTTGGGGAGGGCAAGTCATTTGCTCCAAGAGCTGTTCAGTAGAGCAAATTTAGAAACCTGAGAATAAAAATTAAGAAGTTAAAATGCTGGGACTATCTTCATTTTATTTTATTTATTCTTTTTCATATGATTATGAATTTTCTGAGGTTGATCCAGGGTGAAGAGAAAGGCCCAAAGTAGACAGAGAGGTGCCTGAATGTGAAGGCAGGGCAGAGCCACCTTTCCACTTCCCTCCGGGAATATCTTACTGGGTCTGTGTGCCCTAGGAGTATATTGAATCTTGCATTTACTGTTTATGACAAATGAATATTTGTAGCTGTGGACTAATTTAGTTCTAATGAGCTACTAGCCCATTAGAGTTGGAACTATTGCACCATCCTAGGATTGCACAGAGAGCTGCTTGTGTTTGGGTGGAGCCATTCTCTGCCCCAGGCCTGCTGAAAGGAGACCCAGGGGAAGCATCTGCTCAGGGACAGTTTGCTTTCGTGCTGCAGAAGAGGGAGAGGACAAAGTCATTTTGTTTTTGGAACTGGTCCCAGGAACAAAGACATCGTGCTTGCTTCTCCTTCTCTCAGCATCTGTTGCTGGATGGCTGAGACTCAGACCTAGACCTGTTTCTACCACTCCTTTGGGCTCATAGTCATAGAGGCAGACTTTTTCTGGAGCGGAATGTGCAGATTCATTAGAATGGCCATCTCCTAATGTCTGTCTTCTGGCATCTCTAGTTGTTTACTCTTTAAATGCTGGCATTTTCCGTCCAGGGTTCTAGCCTCAGCCATCTCCTCCGCGCACACTTGCATGCTCAGCGTGAACTCTTCTAGAACCAGGTCTTCACTATCATCCGTGTGCTTGTGACTTCCGTGGCTGTGTCTCCTGTCCAGTCTGCCTTCCCAAAGTTGAGTAAGACTGGGAGTCAGGAAAGCTGGCCCCAAAGCACCACAGCAGCCGGTTACCTTTGTCTTTTTCAGAGACAAAGACTGCAACTCGTCTTTGCCTAATCGTGGTAAAATAAGGGGCCATGATTATCAGTGGGTGGGGCAGGGGATGCAGACGAGTAAACAGAGATGAATCAGTGTGAATTCATCTCCTACACTGGAAAGACAATGGTTAATTCTGCAGTTGGTTGAATCCACAGGTGGAGAACCTGTGGGTACAGAGGGCCGACTGTGTATATTATATTTATATAACCCTTTTGAATTTTTACTAAATAAACACACCCATGTAAGAATCACTCAGGGGAAAAATACATTACCACCATCCCATAAGTTTCCTCTTGCTGTCTTTTGGTCAGAACCCCTACCCAAAAGGCAACCCGTTCTATCTTTACGTAAGGTTTGTGTCAGTGGAATCATACGGCCAATGCCCTTTTGGGTCTGGATTCTTTCTCTTAACATTATGTTAGATACTTGTGGGAATAGCTGTAGTTTACAAATACAACAAGTTCAAGAACCGATTCATTCGGAATATGCCCAAGTTATGTATCCTGTTTGCTGATAATGAACATTTATGCTGTTTTCAGTTTCTAGCTGTTTCAGATTGTGTACTATATTCTTGCATGTGTCTCTGGTGCTCATAAACATGTATTTCTGTTAGCTATGTAACTTGAAGTGGGAGTGCTAGGTCAAAGGGTATGTGTATTTTCAGGTTTAGTGGATACTGATAAACTGTTTTCTAAAGTGGTTTCACCCATTTGCATCCGTACCAGCGCAATGGACAATTTCCATTACTCTACAGCCTTACCCACACTTGTAGTCTGGTTTGAAACCAAAAACAGCCAACTTGGTGGTGTATAATGACATCGCATTGTGGTTTTAAAGCAGATTTCTGTAATTATTAATAATGTTGTATACTATTTCATACATTTATTAGTTATTTGGATGTCCTCTTTTATAAGTATCTAGCCCATTAATTAAAACTGGTTGCTGGGTTTTAAAGTTGATTTCTGGTGTTTTTTAATATAATCAGAATGTAAGTCTTTTGTTGAATATCTGTGTTGCAAATGTCTTCTATTTTTCAGTTTCTTAAAATTGTCTTTTGATGAACAAAAGCCGTCTTTTGATAAAGAGAATAATATATTCCAATTTATGATCTTTTCCTTTGTGTTTAATTCTTTTTATGTTCTGTGTAAGAAAGATTGTAAAGGTATGTTCTTATGTTATCTTCTAGGAGCTTTGCTGTTTTATCTTCCACGTTTGAATTCAGTCTATGTGGAAGTGATGTGTGTGCACATGACCTGTGGTGGGTGATTAAGATTCATTGAATGATTGTTTAAAAGTGTGTGGCACATCCCTCTCCCCACTCTCTCTCATGCTCCCACTCCCACCGTGTGAGATGTTTGCTTCCCCTTCACGATGCACCATGATTGTAAGCTTCCTGAGGCCCTTACCAGAAGCCAAGCAGATGCTGGCACCATGCTTCCTGTATAGCCTACAAGACTGTGAGCCAATTAAACCTCTTCTCTTTATAAATTACCCAGTCTTGGTATTTATTTACAGTAATGTAAGGATGACCTAATGCACTGGTGAAATTCTCTACATCCCAGTCTATTTTCATAAACATATTAAACAGTTATTTCAATATCTAACTCCAATATTTGGATTGCTAGTGGGTCTGTTCCTATTGTATTTTAACATTTTATGCTTATTTGGTCTTTCTTCTTGACGTGCCTGTTAAGTTTCCATTTAATGTCAGACTTCGCGTATCAAAATTTATAGATAATCTGGCAGATGTGTTATTCTTCCAGAGAAGATGTGATTTTCTTTCAGCCAGCAGACCCTGTTAGAGTAGCAATAGATCTCCTTGATCCATTTAATGATGAACAAGACTTAAACTTGGGTTTCAGCAAGATTGGTAGCATGTTCCTTTTTAATATTTCTGGTACTGATAATTTAGCTTTCTTTTTTTCCCCTCTTGGTCAGTGTATTAATTTCTTGTGGTTACTGAAACTACCACAGGCTGGATGGCTTAAAATAACATAAATTTATTCTCTCAAAGTTGAGGTGTTGGCAAAGCCATGAACACTCCGAAGGCTCTAAAAGAGAAACCATTCCTTACCCTTCCAGCTTCTATTGGCTCCAGGCATCCCTTGGCTTCTGGCCCCATTACTCCAGTCTCTGCCTCATGGTCACATTGCCTTATCTTCTTCTGTCTTAACACTCCTGCTTATTTTCTCTTGTAAGGATACATGGGATTGCATTTAGGGCCCCACCTGTGTAATTCAAGATACTCTCCTTCCTTCAAGATTATTAACTTGATCACATCCTTTGTTTCAGATGGTAATATTCAGTCTTTTGCCATGTCAGGTAATATTCACAGACCTTAGGGTTTAGGTTACAGAGAGGGCTTTTTGGGGGATACCAGTCAGTTCACTATAGTCAGTTTATCTAAAGATTTGTCAATTTGTTGTCTTTTTTTTGAAGAACTATTTGTTCCATAGATTTTTTTTCCCATATAATTTGTTTTCTATTTTGTTGATGTCTGCTCTAGTCTTTATTACTTTCCTTTGCTTGTTTTAGGTTCGTTATTTTTATTTTAGTGTCTTAAGAGAAAAGCTAAGTTTACAGATTTAAGGCCTTTTTTCTTTTCTGATGAAAGCTTTTAAATCTATAAAGGTCTCTCTAAGCATTGTTTTAGCACTGCAGCCCATAGATTTGTGAAGTTTCATTTGCTTCAAATTCTTCTCTAATTCTTTTTGTAATTTCTTTTTTAACCCATAGATTACTTAGGAGTATGTTGTTTAATTTCCAAATATTTGGGAATTTCACATTTAATTCTACTGTGGTCAGAAAATATTTTATGATTCTATTTATCTTAAATTTATTAAAACTTATTTTAAAACCTAGCATATGGTAGACCCTGAAGAATGTCTCATATATACTTGAAAAGAATGTGTATTCTGCAGTCATTGGGGAAAAAAATTCTACATATCAGTTAGGCTAAGTTTGTGAATAGTATTGTCCAAGTTTCCTGTATACTTAATACATTCCTATTCTGTGAACAATGGAGAATGGGATATTACAATCTCTGACTATTATTGTTGTCATTTTTCTTTTAGTTTTTCAGATTTTCCTTCATATATATTGAGATTCTGTTGTTAGGTGTGTAAACATTTATAACTGTTTATAAATTATATGCTTTCACTATTTTATCCTTAATGTTTCTTATTTTAAAATCTGTTTTGTCTGATAATAATGTAGTCACTCAGCTATCTTATATTTACTGTTGATGTGGTTTATCATTTCTTATCCTTTTGTTATCAACCTCTATACATCTTTGAATGTATGGTATCTGTCTTATAGACAGTATATACAGGTTGAGCATCCCAAATGTGAAAATCTGAAATCCAGAATGCTCTAACATCTGAAACTTTTTGAGTGCAAACATGATACTTAAAGGAAATGCTCACTGGAGTAGTTTTGATTTCAAATTTTTGCATTTGGGATGCTCAGCTTGTAAATAATGCAGTATCCCCAAATTGGAAAAAACCAGAAATCTGAAACACTTCTGGCCATAGCATTTTAGATAAGGCATGCTCAACTTGTAGTTGCTTCTGTTTTTAAATCAGTGAGGCAAAATTTGCCTTTTAATTAAATAATTGAATACTTTTTTTTAGTATAATTATTAATATGGTCAGATTTAAATTTGACATTTTTCCTTGTTTTCTATGTCTAATGTATTTTTTGTTTTTTTTGCTCCTGTTTACAGCTGTCTTTTATGTTCAATAATTTAGTGTCAATTAGATCTCACAGTAGATTTATTTAACACAGATGCAAATATGTAGTCATATACATATATATATTTTTTTCTTAGTGATTGCTCTAGGGATTACAACATACTTTCTAATTCTTCACAATCTACTTTAGAGTAATACTGATTTAATTTTGTTAAAAAATAAAAACCTTAAGTTCCAGTCCAGCAGAGAGTGTGGTGAAATGCAGAGCATGGCCTGCTCCTCCAGGGCCCTCCGGGTGGTGGGTGAACTGTGGGGGCCCAGGACAGGCTGCACCCTCTGCCCTGCAGACACCCAGGGCCTTTGCTGTGGCCACCCACTGGCCAAGCTCATGCTTTGAAGCGGTGGTGAACCTCTCTTCCCCACCTCGCCTTGGTGACTAATGGTGGTGGCCTCTCCCAGCCTGGACCCTGCTGGCCGCTGCTGGGTATCCTAGCTCAACCCTGCTGGGCCTACATGAAACCCTCACTGAGCTGCTGTGATGGAACGTTTTTGGGTGGCAGTGGGAGTGGCAGGCTGGGAAGTATGGTGGCTGCCTGTATGCCATGTGGCGAAGGCCATTAGGGTGTGGAGGGCCTGGGAAGGCAGTCTATGGACACACACAGGCTTGGTCACCTCTTTAGGCCATGGAGTCATGCAGATCTGGGTCCCAGGTGACTGCTGTCTCCCAGTGGATGAGATCTGTTGTTTTGAGATCTTTGAGGTGTCGCATATCTGGCTGGAAACCTCAGTGGCCAGTGGTGCCTTTGCCTGAGTTTTGCTTGGGCCCACTGAGCTTGTTATGCCCACTTAGCCTAGCAGGCTGCACTCGGCTCATGCTACCTGCCTGGAGTTCATGCCACCAAGGGAGACCTCAGGTCAGTCATGGAGTGGTGAGGGTATGTGAGTGAGTGTGGGGTCACACAGACACACTGGCTGCTCCCACAGGGTGGGCAGCTCCAGGTGCTGGCATGGGTGCTATTTATCTGAGAGGCTGCAGCTGGACCAGGAGCATGACAAGCAGATTCCACAGCTGGCTAGGGAATGTGGTAGCACCCAGAAGATTGTAGATGCCAGGAACCACAGATCCCAAAGAGGGAGTCTGTGACTTGGCTTGCAGAGCTCCCAGGTCTGGGCTCCCTGAAGGACTGTAGCTCTTCTCTCCTTCTCTTTACCCTCAATGTGGTGAGCAAGGGGCATTTTTCAGCCCTGTTTTTGTTACAGCTCTTTTAGCCTTACCATTCAGCGGGTCCCAAGTTCTTGTCCTGCGACCAGGAAGAATGAGGTATGCAAATAAGTAGAGTGTGAGCAAAACAAAGAGGAGATTTATTGAGCAATAGAACAGCTCAGAGGAAACTCACAGTAGGCAGCCCTTCTCTATAGCCAGGGTGTCCTGACGAGTATGCGGCTCTCAGCAGAGAGGGCAGCTCCTTTCTTCAGCTGGTCATCCTATCATCTCTTCAGCTCTCAGCAGAGAGGGTAGCTCCTCTCTGCTAGGCAGGTCATCCTGATGAGTGTCCTGCTCTGAGCAGAGAGGGTAGTTCCTCTTTGCAGCTGGTCATCCTATCATCTCTCCATTGTCTTGCTGTCCTCTGTTTGAGTCTGGCTGAGTCTAGGGTTTTTATGGGCCTCAGAGGAGAGGAAGTATGTGCTGGTTAGTCCATGGGTGACCATGGGTAGACTCATAAAAAAGCATGGCTTCCTAGGGGTCATATGTGTCTTCATAGCTTAGTGGCTAGCCACTGTTAGAACAGAATTTGTGCTCAGATTGTGACCTAAGACACAGAGGGACAACTATGTAAAGACACAGGGAGAAGTTAGCCATGTACAAGCCGAGAAAGGCCTCAGAAGAAACCACACTTGCTGACACCTTGATCTCAGACTTCAAGCATCCAGAACTGTAAAAAAATAAATGTCTGTTGTTTAAGAAAAAAAGCCTTCTGGCAGAGTGCAGTGGCTCATGCCTGTAATCCCAGCACTTTGGAAGGCCGAGATGGGCAGATCATGAGGTCAGGAGATTGAGACCATCCTGGCCAACATGGTGAAACCCCATCTCTACTAAAAATACAAAAATTAGCTAGGCATAGTGGCACATGCCTGTAGTCCCAGCTACTTGAGAGGCTGAGACAGGAGAATTGCTTGAACCAGGGAGGTAGAGGTTGCAGTGAGCCGAGATTGTGCTACTGCACTTCAGCCTGGGTGACAGAGCAAGACTCTGTCTCCAAAAATAAAAGGAAAGAAAAAAAGCCTTCTGTCATTTGCTGGAGTGAGTGAGAGTGTGTGTGTATGTGTGTGTGTGTGTGTGTGTGTGTGTGTGTGTGTGTGTATGTGTGTATTAGAGCATGATCTACGTTAAGGCTGTTTTCAAATCTGTCCTGCTTTTACTTTCTGCTGGGTCATTTTGTATCTCCTTGATGCATACATACAGCGTCAGGATTGACCAGGAATGTGCTGCTAGCTTGGGTTGTCATTGGTCAGTGCTCACATGTACACAACTTCAGCCAAGAATAGGTTTGTACTGGTGACAAATGCAACTTTAGCCAATGAAACCATTAGCCCTTCCAGATGACCTACTGTCTACATGGTCACTTTCACCGCCTCTGAACTAGATGTGGACCTCTCTCACCACTCCTCTTTGATGATGCTGTCTGTACTCACAGCTAGCCCCATCTAGGCAGAATTCCTTGCTGATCTAGTTGTAATGAGATGGGAGCAGCTTCCTGGCTCCAAGGTTTTGCTTAAAGGACTGTAGACATATATATATCTTTAAGACGTGGTAAAATAAATTTGTCTTTGGGGTAGGGTTACCAGATTTAACAAATAAAAATAAAGTCAAATTTAAATTTTAAACAATATTTTTTTGATATAAATATGTCCCAAGTATTGCATAGAAAAAAACAAAAATTGTTTTTTTATTTTAAATTTGAAATGTAAGTTTTCTGAGTGTCTTTTGTTTTATCTGGCAGTTCTACTTTGAGAAGTTCTAAGGTTTATTACAGAGAAAGTAATATTTTAGTTGAGTCTTAACAAATGTGCAGGTGGTGACCAAGGATGGGTCACCTTGCTGTTTTGAAAAGGCCAGGTCTGGTCCAACCCACTGGAGAGACCCCTTTCATTTTATGGCATATAGCTGGTTGAGGACTGGGAGCTATAAAACTTTAGGCTTTTTTTCTCTTCCAAAAGGCACAGCACGAGCAATGTAGCAATTATAGACTTAAAGGCACATCATTTTACAAGGAGGATAAGAAGAATTATATTTAGAGTTGGGGAAAGAAAACCAGACTCCTTTGGAAAGTTTGGTATCTTGTCTGAGCTTATTGAATTATTTTCTAGGTTCCTGGGACAGGAAAGTCAGAAATGAAAATTCTCATTTGAAGTATCAGGATTAAATGTATTACCACGTGCCTCAGGGCCAAGTAAAGGACCTGGATGAGAATGTACATGTTCATGGAATGAATAATGAATGTGTGAAGGAATGAATGAATTTCTCTTGAGGAATAACTGATTTCCAGTAGATGTTTTCTCTTCGTCCCATTAAAGATTCTTAACTAGGGTCTAGAATTCCTTAGGAATCCATAGATGGGTTTCACAGAGCCTGAGACCCCCAAAATTTCCAAAAATATTTGAAATTTTTTGCATATGGATATTTGTGAAATTTATCTGGTTAGAGTTGTGCTATCCAATATAGTATCCACTAGCTATGCATGTATATATGTCAATATATATATTTTGAGACAGGATCTTGCTGTGTCACCCAGGCTGGAGTGCAGTGGTGCTGTCATAGCTCACTGTAGCCTCAGTCGCCCAGGCTCAAGTGATCCGCCTGCCTCAGCCTGCCATAGGGTTGGGATTATAGGCCTATGTATGCTACTGAGCACTTGAAATATATCTAATCTGAATGAAATAGACACCAGATTTCAAAGATTTACTACAAAAAGGGAATAAAATATCTCCTTTAATAATGTTTTATACTGATTACATTTTGAAATGATAATTTAGGTATATACAATATAATATTAAAATTCATGTAACCTTTAAAATGTGGCTTCTTGAAAATTTACCATGATTTACAATATACAACTCACACTATATTTTTATTGTATAGCACTGCTGTTTTAGTCTGTTTGTTCTGCTGTAGCAAAATACCTCTGACTGGGTAATTTACACATAATAGAAACATATTCATCACAGTTCTGGAGGCTGGATGTCCAAGATCAAGGTGCTGGCAGTTTCAGTGTCTAGGAGGGCCTCACGGCTTATTACTGTCATATTGGTGATTAAGTTTCAACATACGAATTTTGGAGGAGACACAAACATTCAAACCATGGCAACTGTATTAGAAGGTTTATCTCTTTCCTAAGTCTCAAAGGAATCTGTGACCAGGTACGATTACTAGTCATTCTAGGTGGTTTACATATGACCTAGGATCAAGCCACATCACTAGATGTTCATATAACAGTATCACATTATCTTATCCACTGGAATTACTTTACCATGGGAAACTATTGCACTTGTCATAATAATATTGTTGAGACTATTGCCCATTTATCCATTCATTCAATACATTTGCTGATACGGTTATAGGCCCTAAAATACAGCAGTGAACAAAACAGAGGAAAATTGTGATCTGGAGGAACCTACCTTCCAGCTGGTGGTAAGCCAATAAACAAAATAAATATGTGCTATGCTAGAATGATAGTAGATGCTATGCAGAAAGATAAACCAGGAAAAAGGGGGCGGGAGTGCAGGGATGAACATGGAGTTTAGCAATTTTAAGTGGGATTATTGGGAAAGGTCCCATTGAAACAATGACATTTGAGCTAAGAGTTAGTTAGTAAGGACTGAGTTGTGTGCATTACAGGTAACAGAACACTCCAGACAGCAGTACAGTAGCTACAAAGGCCGGAGGCAGGAGCAATCCTGACATGTTTGTGTAACAGCAGGACAAGGCATCCCCTCTGTAAAACCACATAAAAATTTTTTGTAATACCAGTGCTAATTTATAACTTGGTTTTTTTCTACAGAATTGGGATGTAGTATCCTCTCTGCTAACACACGTGTATGTTTTGCTAAATAAAGTTTTCTCTTCCTTTTGACTCTCAGGAAGCTTGGAAGAAACTCGATGGAATAAACTGAATCCAATGTATTCGTATTTTTGTCTTCACCTTGCTTTGTCTTTCTGCTTTAGTTTGTATTTCCCTTGCATTTCATGCTTTGCCTTCCTATTTATAGTTTACCATGGATTTTGGTGTATGTGTCGTAGGAAGCAACCCCAACTGCTTGAAAGAAAGAGACAGTGAACGTGTTGGGAAGCAAAACCCTGTCAGTAGCAAGATCCACATTTTATCACTGTTAATTCACCCATTCAGTCCATAAATTTAGCAAATGCCAGTTTGGCCCTACTGACTGTGGAGTGAAAGAAGGTGCTACATGTAAAAACAAATCCACTTTTAGATCATTGTGACTTGAAAAATGTGTTCAGTTGCTGGCTGGCTCACTCACACATTTGTGGCTTTATATTGCAACTTTATTGTGGGTCTGTTAAAGGTTGAAATCTGATTGTAAATTCCTGTGTGAAAAAGCTCTGTAAAGTCAGTTTTCCCTCTTGATGTGTTCTGTGATGGCTGCCTGTAGAGTTTCTGTAGGTTACATTCAGCCCCAGGGGTTGAGACCAGCCATTCTTTCAAATGACCGTCAAATATATACAATGCACATTTCTCTTTCCAAAGATGTTTGTACCTCTTTCATGGAGACACTAGGGACTCCTTATCACATGCTAACACTTTTTAGCATTTTTGAATTTGGTGGCTTTCCTTTGGTAAGTGTAGCAGATGGATTGCTAAGGAGTAAGGCATATTTGTCACAGTGGGTGGATATTTTCTGCATGGACGTTCTGCATTTGAGATTAGTTTGTTTCTTTTACTGTTGTCATCCATGCACTCCCTTCTGCTCTTCCTCAGTGACTTGGGCATATTTTTGTGGATGAAAGGAGAGAAAATGATGACAGTTTTGGGTTTGCAGAATCTCTGAGGTCATTTGTACCCAAAGAGATAAAAAAGTTTATTAAGTGTGCACCTGCTGAGGTACGAAAGGAAAGCAGAAAGTGCTTGTCCTTCATCTTTATTCATGAAGCCCTTGAGGGTGACGGGAAAGGAGGCTGGCGATTAGGAGGCCAAGCACACTTGTAGACAGTCAGACTGTGCAGACACATTTGGGTTGGCGAGTCCTGGCTGCTTCTGTTCCTGTGCATTCAGGGCTGTGCCAAGCCATCTACCTTGGTGTGCTCTGCATTATTAATCTTTCATAAGGGCACTTATTTGTATGCTGTGGAGGAGGCCAGGTTGGCACAGTCTCATCTCCACTGAACCCTACCTATTCACTGCTGTGACACCAGGGCTCCCAGAATGATGCAGAATTGAGCAAGCACAGCTGGAAGACAGCAGATTGTCTGGAAGTAGGAAAAACATGCGTTTAGTCAATTTTAAATTAAGAAGCTTTGTTTACGTTTTCTCAGCTCCTTTTACAGAGTTAGTCAAATTTTAGATTCCCTCCAAAATTAAACAAGTGTCAGGAACAGATGGTGGGTTTATTTTACTTCATTCAACCTGTTCAAAGAATGTGAACTCAGGGACAGATCAGTGTGACACAACTTTTCATGTTAAATTGTCAAAAGGAAGCTTGATGTATGGCTCCCTCAAAGAGAATAATTTATATGCACGTGAGGTGATAGCTTACGGGTTAGATTGGTCCTGACCAGACCTGGCTTGATCTTCTTGTCCTGAGAAGCCAGGCTGCTGCCAAAGCCTACCAAATAGGAAGGTCGAAAGTCAGGTCTGGGCTTGTATGAATAGTTCTAGCTTATATTCTATCAGCTTTCACGTGGGGGAAAAGGTTTAGTAAATCTGGATATTATGGCTAAAATGAAATGCTTTGATGGTGTCAATGATCTCTGAATTAATGATTCCAAGTTTACCTCCCCTTTCAAGCCAATTTCCCATGGAAATTTCCCAATTTACTAAATCTTTGATTTGACTTTTGTATATCTTTTACAACTGCTGTGATCTCATTGGTGGGAGCAAGGGAGGGAAAGTCATTCTACTAGAATTTCAAACATGTTGAAAATCTTGTTTTATTGCTTCTCATTTGAGCTTACATTTGAATTTGGGCAAGGTTAACATTGTGGGAAAACAAATAATTTGGGCAAAGTTTCAGTTGTGTTCTACAGACATAGTTCTCTCTTTATGGATATGAGTAATTGTTTTTCAAGTACATAATCACATTGGTATATTTTCTTTGTTTTGGAGATTCTTGTCACCTAAATGAGGCATTCCATTTGGAAACTAATAGTGGTTAAAATAGAGGTAATGATTTTTTAATGGGTAATTTGAGTCTCCATTCTCTACTTCCCACCCTTTCCCCTTGATAGCATATCATGAGATTTTTAATTATCCAGATAATTACTTCGATGCTCCACTTAATATTGCATTTGCAGAAACAGCATATTACATCAGGTATTTAGGTAAATGTCGGAATACTGCAAATCTCCCCCGCTTGTTTTACTCTGTTACTAATGTAAAATGACTGTGGAAGTCAATTTCTAATTAAAAATAGAAAAACAGCCAGATCAATAGATGCCCAGTTCGTTGGTGTTTAGTTCAAACTTTTCTCAAACTTTCCCATTTCTCATGGAACCTAATTAGCTGATGTTCTTTAGCTATGCGGCAAGCCTTCAGTCATAATTTAATAAGTTGCCAGATAAGTCTTATGTGAGGTAAGTGATTGCTCAGATGTTCAAAGCTTTTCTTAATCTTGTTGTTAGTGTCGACAAGCCTGTGACAAGCATCAAAAATGTAAAGTTGAGCTGGGCGTGGTGGCTGACACCTGTAATCCCGGCACTTTGGGTAGCCAAGGTGGGTGGATCATGTGAGGTCAGGATTTCGAGACCAGCCTGACCAACATGGAGAAACCATGTCTTTACTAAAAATACAAAAATTAAGTGAGTGTGATGGCATGCGCCTATAATTCCAGCAACTCGAGAGGCTGAGGCAGGAGAATCACTTGAACCTGGGAGGTGGAGGTTGCAGTGAGCCAAGATTGTGCCATTGCACTCCAGCCTGGGCAACAGAGCAATACTCTATCTCAAAAACAAACAAACAGACAAAAAGCAAAGTCAATGTGAGAAATATCAGCATTACTAATAATAAAAATAAAGTATTTACTGCCATTTTAAAGCAGATATCCAGGGAAATGTTCTCATTGGTCATTGTCATGGATTTGCTGGGCAATGTATGCATTTTTAGTACTTTGTAGCATGCTAAAGCAAAAAGATGTAAGACAAATGGCTGTTGGAGGATATTCCTGTATGGAAAGACTCCCCTGAACATATTAATGAAGTAATTTATCACAGAATGATTCTGTATATTTCTGATTACAACTAGTTGTGTGTGGCCTGTCCTCAGTTTGATATTTATTAAGAATAAAAGAAAGTGAATTTCTCAATTCTTTTAAGAAGGAATATACAAACAGTATCAGACATAATTAGCTGGTTTGTACTTAACTTTGGAGCGAGCCCAAGACATGATATGCAAAAGAAGTAGGTATTTCCTAATTATAGTGGTCCCCCTTATTGGAAGGAAATATGGTTAAAGACCCCAAGTGGATGCCTAAAACCATATATAGTACTGAATCCTGTGTATACAGTATAGATTATATATTTTCGATCTGATAACTGGGATGGCTACTAAGTCACCAATGGGCAGGTAGCATGTACAGTGAGGACAGGCTGGGCAAAGAGATAATTTATGTCTGGTGGAGGGTGGAGTGGAGAATAGAACAGGATGGTGAGAGATTTTATTATCTTCAGAACAGCACAGTTTTAAGCATGTGAATTGTTTACATCTGAAATTTTCCATTTATTGTTTTAGGACTGTGGTTGAACATGGATAACTGAAACCTCAGTAAGTGAAACCCTGGATGAGGGAGGATTATTGCATTTGCTTCCTTAATTATGAATATGGAGTCCATCATCATTAAACAAAACTTGGTGTTCAATTCGTGGATGTAAGTATACTACATTGTGTGTGTTCATAATCGACATTTCATATATTTTAAACATTTACCCTAAACAAAAGTTAATAATAACTGTTATTTTCTGAGTGGCTTACTCTGTACGAGATACTATTTTAGGTGTCTATTGGATCCTCATGGTTGCCATAGAGACTATGATTTTATAGGTAAGGAAATCAAAGCTCAGAGCAGCAAAGACACTTGTCCCAAGTTACGCTGCTGGCCAGCACATTGGACTCAATCTGTCTGGTTGTATTATGCTGCCTTGTTGGGAATATAATCCATGATCAAAAACTTACTTTAAATTTGTTTACATAGTAATACAGAGTTTTACTCTTCTTACAGTTAGAGATATTTAAGATATTATTTTTGAGTTCTACTTGTCCCCATTTAAATTTTCCTGAAGGTGTCAGCCTGTTTTGTCAAAGCTACTAAGACATCCAGAAACTTTTCTCAGCTGGTGGAGAAGAGTCAAGGGAGAAGCTAAAACTTCTAACAGGATACTGAAAAATCTAGTTAATTATCACAAATATCTAAAAATCCTTAGGAAAAAATGGTAAACTAGAAGTAAAAAGTGAAAAAGCAATAGATGCTGTGTGGATGTGGTAAAAGGGAACACTTACACTGCTGGTAGGAAAGTACATTAGTGCAGCCTCTATGGAAAAAAGTATGTAGGTTCCTTAAAGAACTAAAAGTAGATCTACCATTTGATCCAGCAATCTCACTACTAGGTAACTCCCCAGAGGAAAATAAGTCAGTATATGAAAAAGACACAGACACATGCACATATATGTTTATAGCAGCATAATTCACATTTGCAAATATATGGAATCAACCAAAGTGTCCATTGACCAACAAACGGATAAAGAAAATATGATATATAGAGAGAGCATGGAATAAGAACGAATTAATGTCTTAGACATACAGAGTGTTATAATGGACTTTGGGAACTCAGAGTTGGGGGAGGTTGAGACGGGGTGAGTGATAACAGACTATATATTGGGTACAGCGTATACTGCTCAGGTAATGGGTATACCAGAAGCTCAGAATTCACCACTATAGAATTGATCTTTGTAACCACAAATTACATGTGCCCCAAAAGCTATTGAAATTTTTAAAAAATGGCCAACTGAGTTATAAATTTAAAAAACCCAACAAATTTAAGTGAAGCAAAAGGAATTAAGTAATATTTAATTAAAACAGAATTGTTTTAGACAATTACCAGTTTAAAGATGATTTATCCTAGCAAATGAAATCCCAAGCATTTTAAAGGGGGGTTTTAAAATGGTGACTTAAAAAATTACCCCATATACTTAAAAATCTCAGTTTCCACCTGTAGTTGAACAGTCCTCATATGACAATTTGCAAATGGGCTCATATTTTTTCCTATGGATCTTGCTATACATTTGTAGCAAGTTTGTTAAAAGAGGTTAGATTATTATATAGGCAAATAACTTTTCACATTATTCTCATGTAGACATCATTTTCTTTAACTACTTCAAAGTTATGTGATGTTTTGGAAATGCGAAAGTAAGTAGATCAATTCCGCATAGATATTTGGAACTTTTGGAGGAAGTTTAGTTTTCCTAAAAGTAGTCATTCATGATGATGACAATGTTAAAATTATGTATGTTCTCACTGATAAGATTCAAGATGGAGAGAGGATTGCTCTCAGCATTATAGGAGTAGCCATGAGGAAAGGAATGATGATTTAGTCAAAAGAAAAATGTATGAACAAATTTAAGAAAAACATGGGCAGTTCTTTCACCAAAGATTAACACAAGGAAGGATGGGGCCATGTACAATTGGCTACAGATTGTGGGAGGCCCTGGACGTCAGATTGAATCCCATTTTGACTCCAGAAAGTGATTTATTCAACATCTGCCATGGGAGTTTGTTTTATTTTAGCAGATACTGAGATAAAACAGTAAAGAAAATATGGAAGTTATGCCCTCAAGGACATTTTAACCCAAAAGCATATGTCAGGATAAATATTGAAAAACTGGTGTATACACATACTTCCTTCATATGCACGGAAAGGAAGAAATATGTGGAAGGTCACACGTATAGACAAAAAGAAAGAGGAAGAACCAGAATGACCTATCTAGACACTAGGTTTCTGTGGGGACAGAAGCTCTGTATTGAGCTTTTAGTTCTATCTGGAGATGGGTTCAGCTGAAGAAAACTGCCTTCCTCAAAGTCATAGAGGCCTCTATCTAGTAGCTGAGTAACACTTGAGCTTAAAGACCTGGCTCTCTTGCTCCAACTTAGGACAACTGAGAAAAGCCAATCCAGCTCCAGAACTTCTTGAGGGGTAGGTAGAAGCCTTTGTTGGTCCTGCACTGAAGCTTAACTTCTCCTTCTACCCAAATCTGCTTCCTTCCCCATGTTTCTACAAATGTTAATCCCAAGAGCTCTTTCCAGTAAACGTACTGGTTGCCAGTCTCCATATCACCATCTTCTTTCTGGGAAACCCGACCTGTGATAACTTCTTGGGTCTATTAATGACACTGCCCTTCTTTTCAGCTGCTCTGCTTCTCTCCGACTTTCTTTCATCTGCCATTTTCTTTATTTGTCTTTTTCTTGCCTAGTCACTCTTATTTTTTTCTTGTGCTCGTGTCTTTCACCAAAATGTATGCCTAAAATGTTTAATTATTTAGCAGTGTTTATTGCACTCTATACTTTGTTTTCTATTTCTTTCTTTCACAGTACACTCTTCTTTCATTTATTCTAGTTTCTCTTCAAAACAACCTACAATCCAACACACTCATCATAAAAAAAAAAATTAGCCCAAATAAACTATTTTTGAAATCACCTATTTGGCCCTTAACTAGGGTGACAGTATGAATATATGCTGTCCCCCTCGCCCTCAAAAGTGTTCTGTTTTAGATGAAAAACTGCTTAGATGTTTTCTTTTAATGGAGTTTCATAGGTGTCTGCTGATTTGCAATTGGAAAAATGTTCCCCTCTTCTAGTTTAGGTGAACATTTGTTTATAAAATCTTAAGAATGAATCTTAAGATTCATTCAATCTCAAACCTTAAAAAAGTGAATCTTAAGATTTATTCAATCTCAAACCTTAAAAAAATCTTAAGGTTTACATGTCAGTATCTCAGCCTTCTACCCGCAACCCCAATACCTTTGAACTGATTCAGAAACGGGCCTTTTTGGAATTAAAATGTTGTGTAAAAATTTTGATTTAAAACGGTAACGCAAGAAAGGATGCCAACAGTCTTTTTTTATTAGTTTGGTACTTTCTCTGAAGATTCATTCCTGTTAACTAAACCCACAGGCTGGTTCATTGAAGAACTGCTTCACACATTAAGTCTAAGGACAAAATTCATTCGTTCAGAAAAAATCCATTGAATGAGAACTATGGCCAGATCCTGCTCTTTAGGGATATAGTGGTGCCCTTGCTCAAGCAAATAATAGCATGAGAGCATTTCAGATTACAAATAGGACTATTCATGGGATAGGGAATAATAGTTGGTTTCCCATGGGTGGGATGGATGATGAGAGAGGGCCTCATGGAGGAGGGGGCATTTCAATTGTGACCTAAATGACAAAGATCTGAATGTAGAGTGTTTCTGGGAGAGGAAAGAGTGTACACAAAGACCCAGAGGTGAAAATGGATGTTTGATTGGAAGGCAGTATATAGATAGGATAGCATATCCACTGGGCCTGGTCATGTGGAGCCCTTCTTGAATTTTATTTTAAGTAGTTTAGAAAGACACTGGGAGGCTTTAACCAGAGTGCGACGCAATGTACTTGACATGTTTAGAAGATCACTGTGGCTGCTGGGTGGGGGATGGACTGTAGGGGGGTAAGAGTGAAAGCTGAGAGACCAGTTGGGCTCTTGCAGGAATCTCAGTGATGATGGTGGCTTGGATCTAGGTTGGCAGTGGAGGACATAGCGCCAACATGACTCGCTGCTGGATTGAAAGTAGGGAAGGAGAAAAACTGAGACTGTGTTCTAGACTTCTGATTTGAGCAGCTGGTCAGTTGGAGGGTGGCTTCATAATGAGTTGAGAAAGACTGGAAGAAGACTAGGTTTTCTTTTCTTTTCTTTTTTTTTAGTTCGATTTATAAGAGAGGGTCTGGTTAAAAAAAGATCTATCTTTGGGCTGTTTAAAATGTAAGATGTTTCTAACCAAATTTTAAATGAGATTTTTCCTGTTGTTTTGGGATTTTTAACTGAAGGCCAAAGCTGAGGACAGTAGGTGACCATTGTCCCCATTTTTAAAAGAGATGTTACACCTACTCTCACATGGCATGTTAAAAGGTGGCTGAAACTAGGCCTGAGCTTGCTTCTAGTATCTGACAGAGAGAAGGATTCTTTAAAGTTGGTTCATGGAAGTAAGACGCCATTCTCTTTTCATGGAGTCGGGAGGCATGTGCTTTTTTTTACTTCACAAGCTGAGAAAGGGACTTCAAGACCCCCTCAGAGAGACTGGAGATGCTTTCCTAGTAGGAAGGCACTAGCTTGCTCTTTGACCTTCAATAAATCAACTTTGCAAGTATTGTATTCCTTCATTTGTCCAAATATTCTAGGCTGCAGGGTAAGAGAAAATTGGGGACCTGTGCTTGTTGTAAGTTATGTTTATTATCCTATGTTTATTTATACCTGCATTGTAAGATATAGCTTGTACTAACCCATAACAGAAATTTCAGATTGAATGGATAAGACAGAACTGCAAATGGGTAGGTATTCTTATGTGAAATGAATGGTGGAATCTTTGCAATGATAATTAAACTCAGTGTCCTCATCTTTTAAATAAGATCATCAAGGGCCTCAAATGCAAATTGTCATGTCCTAGGTTTCAATCCGTTAAAAATGCAGCCAGGACTGGAACCCAGATATCTGCCTCTTGGTGATGGTTCTTGCCTTAACTCTTTGTTAAGATGGAAACATTTAGAAGCAGGCCAGTCATGTGGGTAAGAACAGGTCTCTCTCTTTCTCTTTCTCTTTTGTTGCTTGATCTTTCACCTTTTACTCATTGCAGAGAGACACTTATTCTCTGCTTCTCTCAAATCTTTAAGTTCAGAAATTCTCTGAGATTTTAATTTAAGTAGGAAAAAATAGTTGAAATACTACTGATCCCTTATTGTATCTTCCCCATCCTCTTCCTATTTCTTTATGTCCTCTCCTGTATATCCTCATGTTTTTTTCCTTTTGTCTTGCTGGCAAGCTGCAGAACCTCACTATGTTAAATACTTTCTTCCTAAATTATGCCTTAGCTGCCCCTTTCATAGAAAGAAGGAAATAGCATGTCTGTTTCACCATCACAGTGACATATTTCCCTTGGCATTGTATTTAATTAGATTATAGTGAATGTCATGCTGTGTGGTGCTATGTTTTATTAAGGCCAAAATGTGGTTCCATGAAAAAACATGCTGTAAGTCCTGCAGTGCAGTGCAACACGAAATTTGTAGCAACACCTGTGTCTGCTACATCATAGAGGGTAAATACGGACCAAAATGTCTATGTAAGGGAGGAAAAAGCCAGAGAAGGTGCTATTATCCAAGTAGAAAACACTCTCAGCTTGAAGCATACAGTCTAAGTTTATGATAGAAAATTTCAAACTGCATGATAGTATCAGAATGGAGCATTTCATGTTAAGCATGATTGTCTAGTGCAGGCAGTGCTGGAAGGCTGAGGTCACTGAAGGATTTGGGTATTCATTTGTTCACTTGTCCACTTGTTCAATACCTGTTTATTGATCATCTGCCTTTTACATAGCACTGAGGGGATACAAAGCTTGTTTCTGGCCGGGTGTGGTAGCTCATGCCTATAATCCCAGCACTCTGGGAGGCTGAGGCAGATGGATTATGAGGTCAAGTGATCGAGACCATCCTGACCAACTTGGTGAAAACCCGTCTCTACTAAAGACAAAAATTAGCTGGGTGTGGTGGCCCATGCCTGTAATCCCAGCTACCCGGGAGTCTGAGGCAGGAGAATTGCTTGAACCTGGAAGCAGAGGTTGCAGTGAGCCGAGATTGCACCATTACACTCCAGCCTGGCACCTGGCGACAGACCAAGACTCTGTCTCAAAAAAAAAGCTTGTTTCCTTCCTCAGTGAGCTTGCTCTGTGGATCCACTTGTGAGCCTTGTTTTCCTTATCATTGAAGTGAACCCTGGCTACAGCAATACAGCTTTCAAAAAAGATTCCATTGCAACAAATGTTTGTTGAACACTGGCTGGCTATATGGAGAGAATTAGACTAGGTTCTATCTATGTTCCAGTCAGAGCCTTAGCTGTTTCTTAAAATGAATATTTGCTCCTCCGCCTCTGCTTATTTTCACATTTTCTTCTTTAGCCAAATACAGGAACTTCTTTGTGTGTGCCATGATTCAAGCATCCAAAGATACATGGCACGACTACTGTCTGAGCCTTTTGGGAGTTTGGATAAATTGATTTGTTTTGTTCTTTTCCTGCTGACTGAGATTCAGCTTACTTAGGACCTAGTCAACCAGATCACTAACTTAGTTGATTTTCTGACTTCCAATTTATAAAATATTCTCTTCTTCTCATTGTTGTTTTGAGTTTATAACTTAAATTTGTCTTTTATTATAAATATGGACGTTTAAAAGCTGAAGTTACTTTGTCCGTTGGCTCTGCTTTATCTCCTTCCTCTTGGCCTAATTGGGTACTCATATGGAAATATGCTGAGAGATAATAAAATGGCATAGGAATAAGCCCCTGTTGAAAATGTGTCATGCTCTTCATCCAAGAACATCGTACTGATTGCTGGTATCCATGGAGCATACTCTGATTTTATGTAGCTCCTGTTCAATCCTGGGCTGAGCCTGCCATTTATAAGCCAGGTTTGTTTTGTATCTGATGCTATTAAGAAGTCAGGGTGAATGATGCTTATTGGTGTGTGTAAGTTCTCAGTCCAGAGGACAGACTTCCCAGGGGATTTAAAACAAAGCACTGGAAGGCACACGATGAAACCACTGTTTCAGGTCTTTTCTGTCTGAAACCTTGAAATACATGAAATGGGATTGTGTTGCTAGTTAGTGCCTGTCCTGCCAAAACCTTTCATGGGCTGAGGATTTTCCCAAATGAAGCAAAATCTTGTTTCCTTAAAGGGCTGATTCTGTTCTTCTAGAGTGTTTCCGAAGAGGCACCTGGTAGCTCTCTTCAGTGGGAGTTACAGGAACTAGACAGTTATCACAAGACTGTTTAGTGATGAGATGCCATTGCCTAGTTAGTAGGATGACAGAGCAGTGAGTCCCATTGAGATTAACCTTGGCAGATAAAGAGTAGCAGTTCTTATATTCATGAGAAGTTCAGACCAGAAGATGACCTATTGCTGCAAGAAGATAATGCTAGAAAGAGGAGTTACTGACAGAATATGATACATAACGCAGCTAGATTATACATGAGAAGAGGCTTAAATCTTTCAAAAGCTAATGAATAGATGACAATGATAGCTCAGTCAATGCTGATAAATAATAAAAAGTTGCTGGATAGTAGAATATGGGACTAATTTGTGCACCACTCAGCATATGAGATTAAAAAAGTCAGAGTCAAGTATGTATAACATTAAATATGAATGATTAAAATGAAGATGGAATGAAGTGAAAGTCAAGTCTGTATGTGCCATTAAATATGAACCTACGGCACCCACAGGCATTTTTTTCAATCTCTTGGAGGATCAAAGTGTACCTGCCTCTGAAAGCAAATGTGTGTATATTTCTTACATGTGAAAAGAGTCAGTGTAAATAAAGAAACTTTAGAAATGGACAACATATTCAGAAAGAATGGGTAATGTGACTTTTGATTCTGAGCATTTGGAACAGTGTGAGCAGTATTGATATTTGGCTCTGAGAATGAAAGGCAAAGAACCAAAGAACAAAGAGCAGCCTGAGCTGGCGATGGACGAGAGTGGAATAGCAGATAATGAGGAGAGGAGTACAGCTAGACACGCAGGGCCTTAGATGTCTGGGAGGATAACGGACGAGAAAGGACACAGTTAGGGCAAAGAAATGTGAAATCATGACGTCTTTGATGAATTTTTTCCCCATCAGTCTAGGTATGCTGTAAAGCAGACCTAAAGAAATAAAAAAGCACCATCCAAAGCCCTGTCTTTGAGCTCCATTAATGATGACACGACGGAAGACAAAACACCCACATCCATATGCAGACTCTGAAAACACTGATGAGTAAGAGGTCATCGACTCTTTTAGTGCTTATTAAATTGTATGGAAGAGAGTGTTTCTGTTAGAGGCAAAAATGTATATCCAGTTAGTTAAGAAATAAAGAGACAAACTAATGTGTATTAATCCAAGGAAAATCACTTGTCTGCAACTAAATGACATGGTGGTTAGAATGGGTCTTCCTAATTAGTCACATAAGAGCAACATTGCCCATGTCTGGATACCCTAGCCTTTCTTCATATGTGTAAATTCCATCACCTGAAGACAGATGTGAATAAATTTTGTCTTACAAGGGTGATCAGAGAAGGCCCTCAGGAGGAAGACATGTTTAAGTATGGAGAGATCGTATGCAATTACTGCTGTTGCTTAAAAAGTAAAATTCTAGCTAATCAACCATTTCTGTTCCTTGGTTTATAATTAAGTAACCAGTTCAGAGGATTTTCATTCTTTTGCCACAAGAAATAGAGTAGTCAGAAGTAATGATGATTTCTGTATACAGTCGACCCTGGAACAATGCAGGGGTTAGGGGCATTGACCCCCTGCACAGTCAAAAATCTGTGTATAACTTTCGATGCCCCCCAAATTTATCCACTAAGAAGTACTGTTGACCAGAAGCCTTACCAATAACATATAGTTGATTATGTTATCTATTTTGTATGTTATATGTGTTATATACTATATTCTTATAATAAAGTATGCTAGATAAATGAAAATATTAAGAAAACTATAAGAACGATAATATATTTACTATTCATTAACTGGAAGTGGATCATAATAAAGGTCTTCATTTTTGTCATCTTCATACTGAGTAGGCTGGAGAGGATGACGAAGAGGAGCATTGGTCTTGGTGTTTCATGGGTGGCAGAGGCAAACAAGTGGAGGAGATAGAAGGGGAGGCAGGAAAGGCAGGACCACGCCACCAAGAGCCACACTGTGGCACTTTATGGAAATACATCGTAATTTCTATCTGACTTTTTGCTTTTTCATTTCTCTAAAAACGTTTCTGTAAGGTACCAATCCTTCTTCAATCATTTGCTTTAGTTTAGTGCCTGTATCATAGAAAGGTCCATGTTGTACAAGAAGTTAAAATCTGTCTTGAATAATCAGAACCCTTCTGCCAGGTTGTCTGATGTCCTCTTCTTTTCTGGCACTGCTGCTATGTCTTTTCCTCATTGTCTGGCAGTGGTTGAGAAACGCTCATTTCCATCAAGTCCTGTTCTGTGAGTTTCTTTTCTGTCGTGTCTATTTGCTCTTGAATTTCTCCAACACGCATATCTTGGAACCCTTCACTCCCCCCACCTTTTTGCCATATCCACAATCTCTTCTGTGATTTTCTTGATAGTCTCCGTCATAAAGCCTGTGAAATAATGCACAACGTCTCTATATAGTTTTGTCTAGCAGAAATATATTATTTTGATCTTGAAGGATTTAATGGTTTTTTCTATAACAACAATGGCATCAAAAATCCTGCAATCCTTCCAGATTTTTATGGTGTTCTCTCTTTCAGGGTTCCCTTCCATTTGCAGAAAACTGAAACTGGACCCCTTCCTTACACCTTATACAAAAATTAACTCAAGATGGATTAAAGATTTAAGCCTAAAACCTAAAACCATAAAAACCCTAGAAGAAAACGTAGGCAATACCATTCAGGACATAGGCATAGGCAAAGACTTCATGACTAAAAACACCCAAAGCAATGACAACAAAAGCCAGAAGTGACAAATGGGATCTAATTAAACAAAAGAGCTTCTGCATAGCAAGAGAAACTATCATCAGAATGAAGAGGCAATCCACAGAATGGGAGAAAACTTTTACAATCTACTCATCTGACAAAGGTCTAATACCCAGAATCTACAAGGAACTTAAACAAATTTACAAGAAAAAACCAAACAACCCCATGAAAAAGTGGGCAAAGGATATGAACTGACACTTTTCAAAAGAAGACATTTATGTAGCCAACAAACATATGAAAAAAGGTCATCATCACTGGTCATTAGAGAAATGCAAATCAGAACCACAATGAGATACCATCTCATGCCAGTTAGAATGGCAATCATTAGAAAGTCAGGAAACAATAGATGCTGGAGAGGATGTGGAGAAATAGGAACACTTTTACACTGTTGGTGAGAGTTAAATTCGTTCAACCACTGTGGAAGAGAGTGTGGTAATTCCTCAAGTATCTAGAACTAGAAATAACATTTGACCCAGCAATCCCATTACTGGGTACATACCCAAAGGATTATAAATCATTCTATAAAGACACATGCACACGTATGTTTATTGCAGGACTATTCACAATAGCAAAGACTTGGAACCAACCCAGATGCCCATCAGTGATAAACTGTATAAAGAAAATGTGGCACATATACACCATAAAATACCATGTGGCCATAAAAAAGGATGAGTTTATGTCCTTTGCAGGGACATGGATGAAGCTGGAAACCATCATTCTCAGTCAGCTAACACAGTAACAGAAGACCAAACACCACATTTTCTTACTTATAAGTGAGAGTTGAACAATAAGAACATATGGGCACAGGGAGGGGAACATCACAGGGAGTGGGGGGCACAGGGAGGGACAGCATTAGGAGAAATACCTAATGTAGATATGATGGGTTGTTGGATGCAGCAGAACACAATGACACATGTATGCCTATGTAACAAACCTGCACATTCTGCATATGTATCCCAGAACTTAAAATATAACAAAAACAATTTTTTTAAAGGAAAAAAAATAATCCTTTTCATGGAGTACTATGTATAATGAGCCTTAAAGGTTCTTATGAGCCCCTGACCTGAATTAGAGATATGTTTGGGGGCAAGTACACCACCTTTTTTCAGTGTTAAACTCATGGGGTTCTGGGTAGCTGGGGTCATTGTCCAATATCAAAAGAACGTTAAAAAATAGTACCTTACTGGCAAGGTACTTCCTGACTTCAGGAAGAAAACATTTATGTAACCTATCCAGAAAAAGCGTTCTCAATATACAGGCCTTCTTTTTGTACAACCAAAAGACTGGAATCTGGTGTTTATTTTTCCTTTCAAGTCTCAGGGGTTAGCAGCTTTATAGATAAGGGCAGTCCTAGCATAAACTCAACCGCATTTGTACATAGCAGTAGAGTTAGCCAATCTCTTCCTGTCTTCAATCCTGGTGTTTGCTTCTCTCTCTCTCTCTTTTTGTTTTTTTCTGCAATAGGATACTTTTGTCTGCATTAAAAACCTGATTAGGCAAATATCCTTTCTCCTAAGTGATTTTCTTAATGGCATCTGGGAATTCGTCTGCTGACTCTTGGTCAGCAGAAGCTGCTTCTCCTGTCACCTTGACATTTTTAAAGCCAAACCTCTTTCAAAAATTATCAAACCATCCTTTGCTGACATTAAATTCTCCAACTTTAGATGGAGATTTAGATTAAATTCTCCAACTTTATCTTCCTTTTGCTTTAAGTTGTAACATAATGACTTCGTTTTTTCTCAAATCATATTAGAGACATAGGTATGCCTTTCTTATAGCATATAGAAGCTGAATTTTAAAATATAAGATAAAAATGTATTTTGCAAAAGAGTACAAGACTTTCGTGTGTGCTGTTGTAGCTGCAGTGAAGGTGTCACAAATTTCCTTTTTGTTTTTTACATGAGTCCTTATACTGGATTCATTTATCTTCAGTTTGTGAGCAACCATAGCTGCAGACCTCAATCTATGGTACATAACAAGCAATTTAACCTTTTCTCATAATGTCATGACTTTGCTTCTTGCGAGCACTTCCAGCATTACCAGTGGCACTAGTTCACTGCAATAGCAAGAAAAGGTGGTTAGGAAATAATCACAATAAAATGATTTGTAGTACAGTTAAATGTATGTAGTTATGATTTAATACCACACATTTATGTTTGTTTTTGTGCAGATGTTTTGATAAATTTTAACTTTTAATAATAGATTTGTGTATGTAGTAGTAAATGATGGACTAATATCTGTAAGGCTGGTTGCCTTGCTGGGAGCTCGGACGCACCACCCCCCCCCCGCCCCTTTTTCCCTTCTACAAGCCCCGAGCAAGCTCAGGCATGCTCCGAGCAAGCTCAGACATGCTCGGGCATGTTCCCCTCTCCCTTGCTTGCACAGCCTGGTCTTCCCTTAAGAAGCCCAGTATGC